>PVIY010003763.1:0-109604 GCA_004026745.1 Myrmecophaga tridactyla
TACTTAGTGCAACGCCCGCGCTGCCCGATGGGGAGATTTTTGCTTAGAGTGCCTCGGCTCGCAAACCCGACTAGGGGACCTGCAGTGCCACCCTTGGCGTTCCGGCCTCCTCTTTCAGATCCACACCCGCCCCATATCCTGCTTTCCGCGATTGCCCTGGCTCCGACCCCCTCCGGCTTCACCCAGTGTTGCCCTTTCTGCCCCTCGTGGCTTGTCCTCCCGCGCCCCTTCCTTCCTCCCGGCATCCTCTCCAACCCACACCCGTTCGTCAAGAGGGGGCCGTGAACTTCCCCGGGCCGCGCGGGGCTGGGGAGGTGGGGGGAAAGAGACTCAGACGGCGGGGGCTGGTTGGGTTCGCGGCGCCACGCGGGGGCTACGGGCGCAGGCGAAAGGGCGGGTCCCAGAGCCACGTGCGCGCCGGGCCGGGCCGGGCCAGCGAGCCTGGAGTGGGAAGCCCTGGCTGGGGAACCACTCGCGGTTAGGGGCCGTTAGCTGGGCCTCTCCTCCCTCCGGTAGTCCCCGAGGGCGTCTGCGCTCCCCGGGCCTTTGCAGCGGCCTGAGTAGACGGGGGCACCAGGGGTGGTGGCAGGGCAGGCACCTCTCCTTCTGGATCTTCCTGGGCGCTGACCCCGCTCGACTCGCGCAACCTCCACCCGGAGCCCCCAGCGCGGCCCGAACGTGCCTGCACCCGGGCCTTCTGGGGGCAGGAGGAGGGCGCGCCCCGGAATCCCCGCCAGCCCGACGCGTCGCCCCAGCGGATGCCCACCCGCGCCCACGCGGTGTCTTCTCTCTTTTTCCTCCCTGCCCCGGCACCGCGCGCCCCCCTCCCCGCCCCGTGCGCTCCAGGAGCCGGCGACCTGACGGGCGACCCCATGGGCTACGTGACGGGCGTGCTGGCGGTGCTGGTGCACGCTGCCTACCTGGTGCTCATCCAGAAGGCGAGCGCCGACACGGAGCACGGGCCGCTCACGGCGCAGTACGTCATCGCCGTGTCCGCCACCCCGCTGCTCGTCGTCTGCTCCTTCGCCAGCACCGACTCCATCCACGCCTGGGCCTTCCCGGGCTGGAAGGACCCGGCCATGGTCTGCATCTTCGTGGCCTGCATCCTGATCGGCTGCGCCATGAACTTCACCACGCTGCACTGCACCTACATCAACTCGGCGGTGACCACCAGCTTCGTGGGCGTGGTCAAGAGCATCGCCACCATCACCGTGGGCATGGTGGCCTTCAGCGACGTGGAGCCCACCTCCCTGTTCATTGCCGGCGTCGTGGTGAACACTCTGGGCTCCATCATTTACTGTGTGGCCAAATTCCTGGAGACACGAAAGCAAAGCGCCTACGAGGACCTGGAGACGCAGCCCGGGGGCGACGGGGCGCAGCCGCGTGGGGGGCCGCCGCCCTTCCTCCTGGAGGAGCTTCCCGGGGAGGGGGGCAGTGGCGGTGTGGAAGGTGGGGAGGTGGCGGGAGGCTCCAGCCCCCAGAGTGGGCGAGGGGCGAGGGGCAGCGCCAGGGGGGTCGCGCCCCACACCCGGGGCGCGCGGATCCCAGCGGCTGAAGAAGTGAGCAGGAGGTCGTTAAAGGAAGCTTACCTCCAGGTGTGGCGGTTAGTGAGGGGCTCCAAGTATACGAAGAAGGATTATCTGATAGAAAACGAGGAGTTACCCAGTCCTTGACGGCGAAGTGCAAGTATGGCTGTCTGTACACGCGCTCCTTTTCTATGTTACTGGTGACAGGGATTTTGACGAGGGCCTGCCCAGGTTTAGCCGTTGAGGAGTGGGGAAGGGAAGCAGAGACAGAAGCTCAAGGTTCTGATGGGAGCAAAGTGAGCAACTAAATGAACTGTTGACTGTGACCTGACCTCAGGCATCACAGAGACAAAAGGATGTGAAAGTCCTTAAAATAAGGCAGTGGCTTCAGCTCCAGAATCCTGGCACGTTCATTTCCTGTCTTTATAACCATAACCAAATATCTGCATGTACCAAGGGTCTCCCAGGCACCCCCACCCCCTCCAAAGATGCAGAGTAGAAATGGAGGCAGCACTGAATAAGCTTGGAAATTACATCCAGGGGACATTTTTGATAATGATTAGAGCTCCCGTTTTGATTGCCTGCTGGAAAAAGAGTATATTGTTGGAATGACATTGCATATAAATATACCGAATTGATGTTTACTGTTACAGTCATCTGAAATGTTTACTCTGATTTCTCTTCAGTTGTTTTTAAAATATGTGCCCTGTTACTCTATTATTATATGTTGGAGGAAAATGTTAAGGTTATTTGAAAATATGAGTTCTGAACATTAATCTTGAAGTTTAACTTTTATTAATTATGAAAATATTTGCAAGGTTGTTTTAGTTCATTGCTTTGTAATATTTAGTATTGAAGGCCATGACCTTTTTAAACCACTTTTACTGGATCCAGCATTCTTCTAAGCAAAAGCAATGAAATATAATTCAGTATTAACTGAAGCCCAACCAGAAGAAGGACCATTTTGAAAAGCAATCCTTCTCCCAACTTGCACTGCTCATCCCAACCCATGCTACAAAAAAAGAGCAACTGCTATATTCACATTATGATATTTTTCTATATTAAATTTGCCAAAATAAAGTACGAGTCTATCTGTTAAAAGATAACATTGTTACAAATCTGTTTGAGATGCATTTATGTCGTATTGTTGCCGTATCATTTATCCTTATCTTGAGTGAGTGAAGTACAGTATTAGGTACTACACACACAGCACTGGGACCTTCCTAAAGAAACATGTCATTTGGTTTAAAACAAAAACAGCAGCAACAACAGAAAACACTCTCATTTTCCAGGGAAGGAAATTGTTATAAAGGAAGACAAAATACTGCTTCACGCTGAGGCTTTTAAGCCACGCGCACCAGATTTCTGTTAATAAAGGAGTTTGAGATGTAATATAGAATGCACAGCTTTGCAGGAAAAAAATCCTTTTTTTTTTTTTACTTTATTGTTTCAAATTCACCACAGCTTTGCCTCATTTTAGTGTACATTTACTTCCTTAAACTTCTGCTCTAGCACTTAAAATCAGAACCAGAGCCAAAACCTCACAGGTGGGACAAGCCATAACCAGTGGCATGTGAAACTGAGGTTGTGTGGGAGCAGGCAAGGGCTGGGGCGCCTTCCTGCCCGCCCCCTCTGGGAGAGTTCTCTGAGATTGAGTGCACTCCTGCCTTGTGCCGCACTGCGGGCATGTCCCTGAGCTGTTGGGTGGCAGCCGAATGCCTTACATCTGTCTGTCCTTTCCAAAACCCAGACGGAATCAGCAGCAGAAGCAGAGATGAAGCTTCAGCCTCACTGGTTCGGTCACATGTACTGATGAGCGAGAGGGCTCGTGGATGGACTAATTTACTGCTTTTCACAGCAACTGACTGTTTTCTGGGGACCTCTGCAAGCGATGTAAGTTGTGGGAGCCCTCATATGGCCGCGGCTAGAGACGGCTGGCTAGGGTTATAAGGGCTTTAAAAATAAGCATGAGTGTTACAGTTGGCACACCGCAGGGCGGCATCCTGCTGCAAGTCTGTGGAGCTGAGAGTTAATGAAAAGCAGCAAAGTAGAACAAAGTATGGTTTTTGGTTAATGCCACTCTCAGATAAGTAGACAGGACAATCGTGTTGTTGTTGTTTTTTTACTGAAAACAATCCCTCTTGGTTAAAAATGTTCATTTGTATTTACTGCAAAAAAATGAACTGTTTCATATCAACAAGCTTGTAGAGGCCCTTATGCTCAGAAAGCAGTGGTGGTAGTAGATAGGATAAGAGGATAAGACACCCAGTACAGTCAAAAGTGGTGGAGCTATCACATCCATTGATTTTGGCAAAGCTGGGAGGTCTCCACACAGAGCAGGGAAGTCAGTTCAGGGCAGGGTAGAGTGTGCCTGGTGCCTGGGGCTCAATGCATAAGGTATGAGCAAGTGTCGGGCATTGCATAATTCCTGGCTTCTAAATCCTTGCTGCTGCCATTCTTGGCCATTGAGCCTATCTACAGGCTCAATCCACCTTGACCCTGGGCTCACATAAGGAAGGAAGGAAAGAGGCTTCTGAGGAGCTCCAGGACCTCACTATGGGCGGGACACCCCTGGAAGTCACCATCATTGCTTGGCAGACCCATTCTCTGTGCCCAACTTCTCACAACTTGGATTTTCCCTTATTTCTGAGAACAGCCCTTCACCACATACCTAGGTGGGTGTCTGGTCCCTGCTTGGTGATCTGTTCCTACGTCAGTTTGTCAGGGTGGAGGCCCTGCCTCATGCTCAGTTCTCACTTCTCAGCTGGACTCCATCTCAAGACATGGCATCATCATCAAAGTCAGTTTCTCACTCTGACCTTTTTGCCAGAAACCCCTCCAAATGAGGCCTCCATCAGTCAGAAACACACAGGGGCAATGAGTGCCCAGAACTGGGCAGGCGAGAGGATGTGTACATGTGTATGTTGCTGTGAGCTGCTGAGCAGAGCTGAGGCAGGTACTTAAACTCCAGCAAGACCAGCAGGCCTACAGAGGCAGGAGGAGCAGTCAGAGGGCCTGACGGTCTATGGGTTTAATAGCCACAACTCATGAAAGATACAAGTCTTTACCTGACCAAAGACTTTTTTGCATTTCAGTTTGAGAAATTTCTATCTTCAAGCTCAATGATTCTTTCCTCAGCCATATCCAGCCTAAGATGAGCCCATCAAAAGCATTCTTCATTTTGATTTCCAATGTTTCTTTTTGGTTCTCTCTTAAAGCTTACATCTCTCTGCTTACATACCTATCTGTTCTTATATATTGTCCATGTTTTTGTTTTTTTTGTTTTTCATTAGAACCCCTAGTACATGAATCATAGTTATTTTAATCTTCCTTCCTGATAATTCTAAAATCAGTCTGGTTCTGACACTTGCTTTATCTCCTAAGACATGCTTTTTTAATTGCCATTTAGGGTGCCTTATAAATTTTTGTTGTTGTTGAAAGCCAGACATGATGTATTGGTGTTTTGGTTTTCTAAAGCTCTTGGAATGCAATATAACAAAAATGAATTGGTTTTTAAAAGGGGGATTTATTAAGTTACAAGCCACAATTCTAAGGCCATGAAAATATCCTAAATTCAGGCACCAATAAGAGGATACCTTCTCAGAAGAAATGGGACACCCCTGCTAGCTGGGAAGGCACGTGGCCTACATCTGCTGGTCCTTGCTCCTGGGTTCTGTTGCTCTCAGCTTCTGATTCCAGTGACCTCCAAGCATCTGTGTCTGTCTGCTCTCTGCATCAGTTCTCAGTTCTCTGTTTCTCTCTGAACTCTTTTAAGGACTCCAGTAAACTAATTAAGACCCAACTTGAATGGGCATGGCCACGTCTCCAGGGAAATAATCTGGTCCAAAGGTCCCACCCACAATTGAGTGGATTTCATCTCCATGGGAACAACCTATTCAAAAGATTCCACCCAAGCAATAGGTCAGCCCCCACAAGATAGGATTAGAATTAAAATAACATGGCTTTTCTGGGGTGCATAACAGTTTCCAACGAGCACAATTGGTTAATAGAAACAGAGGTAAATGGGACTTAAGTTTGAAATTTCATGTTAATCTGGCCAAATGTTGGTCTGTGTTTCGTGTTTGCTGGAGCTGTAGGTGTCAGAGGATTCTGATTCCTCATGGTCCTTGAAATTGTCTCCTGTGGGCTTCCCTAAGGGCTCCTCCTCAAATAGACTCTGTGGTGTGCATCTCTTTCAGCTGTAACCCACTGCTGTGTTGGTGTGATAAGTTGCAAGGGAGGGGAGCACTCTTTAATCTCACAATGAAACTTCTGTATTTCAGTAGGCCTGGGTCTCTGGGCTGTGGTCTTCACAAGTGTTGTTTTTTTTTAGCTTTTTCTTTCTCCCATTTGGTGAGATAGGATGGGAAGAGGGCCTGGAATATGAGAAATGGTCTTCCACTAGGTGGGATAAGGCTCTGCTAAGTCTTTGTGGCCTTGGATATGGAGAGTGTGCTGGGCCTTAAGGGGAACTTCCTCAGCTCCTCCCCTCCTGGTGGGTTCCTGGAGGTCAAACCCAGGAAAGTGTGACCCACCCTCATGTCAGCAGCAAGGGAAGTTTCTTATTCTCATAGTGGTCCATAGTCAGCCTCCAGAATTTTTTTTTACATGTTCAAAGAGTTAAATTAGACAGTCATTGGGCAGAAAGTTCCATAAATAATAATTAGATTGAATCCTTCCCTGAAGCCAAGGTCCCCTCCACCAAGGATGTCTCTAACAACATCCCTCCATTGCCAGTGGTTCCAAGCTCTCATCCCACATACTCAAGTGGTAGCTAAGGCCTGGGTGCCCTGCACCCACAACTAGTCTGTGCTCCCCTGCACAAAGCCCCCCTCAACTGAGGAAGCTGGGAATGCCAAGTGGAGGAATTGACATTCCAAGATCTAGGTCAGCTTTGGACAGGCCTATGGTACAGAGAAGGATGAGAGTAGGGCAATAGTTTGAAAGGGTCCCAAGCTATTGTTTAAGAAAGACCAGGGTCAAAATCACCATTTCAGCCTCTGTGGCTCCAATGGCTTCTGTTCCAGATGAGCATCTTGGCTGTGATGCTCCATATTCACCTGACTCTCCAGGTTTTGGGGTGGCAGTTTGTGTATCCACATCAGTTCTTTGTTGTGTCCAGGAAAATAATTTACTCCTCCCCTTTCTATGACCTCAGACAGTCCAGGCTGTCACACAAGCTCAGTGTCACGTGGGAAGACACATGGCTGGAGTCTTGGGCCTTCTCTCCTGGGTTTAGCTTTTGGGTTCAGTGGCTTTCTCTCTAAGCTCTGGAGTCCTTTCTTTGCATCTCTAGGGCATTTTTCTCTAAGCTCTCTGGGCTTTTACTGTCTTTTATCCTCTCATAAAGGATTCCAGTAAAGGATTAAGACCCACTTTGAATGGGCTGGGCCACATCTCAATTGAAATAGCCTAAAGAAAAGGTCCCACTCAATAGGTCTTCACCTACAAGAATGGATTAAAGGAACATGGTCTTTCTGGGGTACACAACAGATTCAAACCAGCACACTGTCACAGAGCATTTCAATGCAGAGAAGGATAGCCTGAGGTCCATGTCAATTTTGAGCCTTGAGTCTTGGGGGCTCCCTCTCTTCTGGGTCCTGTTGCCGCCACATGGCCAGCCTCCTTCACTCAGAACATCTTTCCCCAGAGTTGCTCTTACCCTACATTCAAGCACCCTGGCCCTCCTTTTGTTGGTACTTTTCTCAAAAAATAAAACAGATTTGTTGATAGTGTTCCCTGGAACAAAACAAAAGAACTTCCATTTTCTACGATGAATTTTGTGCCACTTCCTAGAGTATGAGAAAGCCACAGCTGTTTAAACACCACCCCCTTTTCTGTCCCACTACCCTAAATTCACGCAGAAAGTTTTTCTGGAAAAATTCATAACTAAGGCAATACTGGTTGTCTACCCCCTGCCATTCCCTCCCTCCTGCATTCTTCCTGCACACTGAACTCTATTGTGCTGGGAAAAGGGTCAGCCCCCCGAGGACGACTCATCATTTTTCCGCACCACTCATGGTGGGCTCATATTTCTTTGCCAACCATGGTTTTAGGAGTGAGCCAGTGGCTCAGCCAAGCGAAGGGGACAGATGGGTATTGTGTGGGAGGGGCTCCGGGAAAGTTCTTCTTCTCTAAGACCAGAGACTCTCAAAGAAGAAACTCCCTTTCTCCTGCCTTTGGGTGCAGTTGGTGAGGCCCAGATGTCTGACTCCAGGAGTCTTCTCACACCGTGAGGAGGAGTGGCAGCAGGCTGGGACTGATTGGGGCGAGGGAGAGTACAGGTCCCCCAGGGCTTTGTGGAGCTGCTGAACTAACAAGCACAACTGTCTGTGCCCAGACCTACTTGTAATATGAGACAGAGAGGGCCAACCTTAAACTGCTTTCTGGCTGGGCAGTCTTTCTCTTTCAATCAAAAGTTTCCCAACAGATGTAATTTAAAAGTTATAATTAATTTTGCTTCAAAAAGAAAATATGCTTAAAAAACAAAAAAATTTTCCATTGCAACACCAGCTCTCATCCATCCACCCACCATTCATTCCTTAATTTACCAGACATTTATTAAGTACATACTACATACCAATTTGGAAAGAGTTTATTTCCCCTGAAAAAAGTTTTATAGTAAATGCAGTTAGTATTTTTATATATTTGAAGGATTGTTTCCAAAAGGGCTGGTTTGATGATAAACATTCAGACCCTCTTTGAAAGGGCAATAAAAATGCTTAATGCTTTTCTTATGAATTTTATCTAAGTGACCAAGCTGGACAGTTTTCCTATATTCACCAATGGCTTGAAAAAGGAATCAGGAACCCTCTACCACTGGGCAGAAGATATGACCACAAAGTCTCCAGCAAAGGAAACTGAGTGGCTCGTGTACAGAGGAAGGCTCCTTGGCCTCATTTGTAATGGGAGAAAAGTAAATTAAACTGCAGTGAAAGCACCTGTGGCCAAGAGGCTGCGGGGACCGACACTCACAAATGACACTTGAGGGTCACCTCGGTTAGCCATCTCCATGGGAAACAAACCGGCATGAAAACAACGCTCCTATTATAGATCCAGCAATTCATTCTAGGAATTCATCCTAGAAATATAATTGCACATGGACAAAATGATCCGTGTGTGAGGACGGAAGCATTGTTTGCCATATCCCAAATGACCAAATCCCCAACGACTACTAAAAGAGTACGATGCCTGATGAAACAGCCCCACAGAGAATGCCTGCCACCATTCAAAAAGCACGAGACGCCATTCTGTTAGGGGCTGATCTTCAATGCTGTCAAGGAAAAAGGGCTCTACAAAAAAACCACGGATCATCTGCTAGGGTGTGTGGGAGAAAAGGGACGCTGAGCTACCATATGCACAGAACGGCTCCTGGAGACTGCACTGGAAACAGTGACCATCCTCCCCCCCCCGTCCCGTGGAGGGGATCTGGGGCAAGAGAGAGGCATACCGTGTGCTCTTTCATACCTTTTGGAGTTTGAATCCCATGGATTATCCACTCAGAGTCAAAATAATCATTTTAAAAGATGGTGACATTCCATCATGGGGAGAAGAAACCCCATCTCTCCCCCAGATTTCCCTTTGCATGGGTGCTTGATAAATATTGACATTTGTTTGCTGCCATTGAAGGTAATGGCAGCCTACTCATAAAGTAACCCGGGACTTGGTGACTCTTTCATAGCCTCTGGAAGCACAGAGGATAAAGACATTCAATTTCTAGAAAATAATTCAAAATCTGTGATTGTGCTCTGTAAAATTGCTATTAGACAGACATCTCTGGTGGCAGCTGCTTCTGTGTCCTGCGCTCCTTCTGCCTTGTCCCTTTCAGGAGTTGCTGGGCTGTGGCCACTTCGCGCATCTCACCCGTGGGCCGTGGATGGAAGCGGTGCGGGCTGAGCATATGTTTAAAAGAAACATGCTAATCCTTTAACTCCACTCTGTACCTCTCTTCCCACTAGCCAGACGGTGCACACGCTCCAGACCCAGCCATGGACCTCAGGCAAGGACCCACCTCCATGGGCAGGCAGAGCCAGCGCTGGAGGAAACTGGGGTGCTGAGTTGCCGTGTGCAGCAGGGCTCCCCACTGCCACCCCCAGCCCCCTTCTGGACTGTCAGGAGAGAGCAGCATACGCTTTAATCAGCTGCGCATTGGAATTTAGGGTTTGTCTCTGTTTCTTGGGTTTGCGGTAACAAAGTACAATAAACCGAGTAGCTTAAAACAATAGAAATTGCTCTCTCCGAGTTTGGGAGGCTAGAAATGCAGAATCAAGGTGCTGCAGGGCCATGCTTGCTCCATCTGAAACCAGCAGGGGAGGATCCTTCCTTCTTGATTCCAGGGTGGCCAGAGATGCTTGGTGTCCTTTGGCTTGCAGCTGCATCGCCCCAGTTTTTCACCTTCTCCTCTTCTTAGAAGGACACAGTGACATGGGTTCAGGGGCCATTCTAATCCAGTCCTGCCTCATCGTAACCATTTACATCGGGAAAGACCCTATTCCCAAATCAGGTCCCAGACCAGGGGTGGGGACTTGTAAGGGACACAATTCAACCCAGAGCAGGTTCTGTAGCCCAGTGGCTGGGCCAGTATCCTAACGAGCGCAGTCACCTCACCTCGCACACGGAAAAGGACAGTGATATTGAAAAACAGAAGAGACGGGGCCTGAGGCTTCCTTCCTGCCTTCCCCCTTTCTACTGCTTTCCTCCCTCTTCTGGGTCAATGTCCAGCCTATAGCCGGCCACGCATTCCTGTGTCCTGCACAGGGTACAGAATCACTGCGGCCGTGTTATCCTATGTAAGGGTGAGCTGCTACTAGTTAATAGTTTTTTCATTGACTTCATTAACAGTTAATAGGATGTTTTCCCCCATTTTGCGGGGTAACATAAAGAGAACATAAAATTTGTCATTTTAACCATTTTCAAGTGTACGATTCAGTGGCCTTAAATACTTCTACAATGTTGAGCTACCATCACCAGCATCTATTACTCAATCTTTTCCTTCACCCCGAACAGAAACTCGGTACCCATTAACCAAAAACTCCCCATTTCCCTTCTTCCCCAGCCCAGAGTAAACTCTAATTCACTTTTTGTGTCTATGAATCTTCTGATTCTGGATATTTCATATCTGATAGAGTTTTGATGAGCACAATATTCCATGGTGTAACTCAAATATGAATTAGTATGCTTCATGGTTTATAGGAATAGAATTAATTGAATATAGTAGATGTGTTCAAAAGAGCAAAAATAATGTTTCCCGAGCCATCTGAGTCATTTCTATTTGTCATTTATTCCTTTTATGTCACCACCGAAAAGGTTTTGGGACATGAAAGCAAAAGGAGAGATACCATAAATTTCTCATATCCCTCCCTCCATGATAAACTAATTTGGTAGATTTCAAAGGCTTGCAAGAATGTAACAATGAATTAACCTCAATGATATGTTCTGAAAATAATACATAAAATAAACGTGGTGCAATAGAAGGGACAGTTGTTTGCTAGCAAAGTGCATGTCTTTGCTTTTGTCACTCCATGTGATATAATTAATTCCAAGTGCGTCTGATTCATTTCTGCCTCTTGATCAACGTTTTTTGGTGGGTTGGAAAGCAGTTTGATTCTAATCATTTGGTGCCAAAACACCTGGCTGAAAAGTTTTTGAAACCTCAGTCATCTTAATGTTTTTTTACTTGATGTAGAATACCTAAATTTAGGGCTATCTGGATAGCAGATCAAATTTCTTGCTTTTTGTTAGGCTGTTTGGCTTCATGCAAACCGTGCACATGTGTGTGTGTGTGTGTGTGTGTGTGTGTGTGTGCATTTCCTAGTATTAAAGATCTCTTAAGTTATAAGACGTACTGTTGGTCTCAGAACTGGTTTTCCGTACAATTGTGGCATGTCTGGAGTGCCACTGTATGATTTAATATAACACCACTAGTTGTAAATCTCTGTTGTGTAGCAACCTTGCCTTGGATTAGTGGGGGTTAACATAGGTCATGAAGGAATTTAAAAGTCCTGGATGTATGTGGTTGCTTTCACACAGATTGCCCAACTCTCCAGAGGGCTACCATTCTTTCTCATTAACAAGTGCTGTGCCCAGTTACCCTGTAATTAGTCCATAGTGGATCGCCCAGTTCACATGGCTATTTCCCTGTTTTTCCTGAAGGATAAAATAATGTTCAATTTTCAAATGAATCCAGTAGGCAAAAAAAATGAAAACAGTAGGCAAAAAAATGTTTACATTTTGCAATTTGTCTAGTGGCTGTCTTCCAAAATCTGCAATATATTTTATAAGCATTATTGCTGGCTTGGTAAGTGGCCACTTCTGTGGGCACTTACTATTATTGTGCCCGTATAAAGGGAAATTCACTTTGCTTCATATTACCTAAGATTTCCAGGGTGCCACTAAAATCTTCAGACAGCACCACCTTTGCCATTTGGTGAATAGCTTTGTAAGCAAATACCGCCCTCTTTATTTCCATAACCATATGGACAGATGGTTGTAGAAAGGGAGCCAGTGGGTCAGAAAGGACCCTACCCAGAGGTAGGCATGGGGCTGTTTTCAATGCTATAGTACTTTCCAGGGCCCAACACTGTGCCTGCAACTTGATCTGGTACTCAATAAGTATTTGTTGCATGACTGACAAAAGAAATCAAAGTCATGAAATTGAAATACAACTACTTTAGCTTTCTCATTCAATTAGAAGCTATAGTGGGTTGATTATAAGCTCCTTATAAGATGGCCTGGTAGGTAAGTCTGACTTTCTTACAGGGTCGTTCTTGGAAAATACAATGGTATAAATTGAGTCTTCTGGTTAAGGAATAGGTGGTGTAATCTCTGCATAAAAGGTCCAGAAGCAGAGTGGCTTTGTGCAGCAGCTTGGAGAGTCTCTCAGCCAGGAGAAGCACTCTTGCCTGGCACTCTTGGAGCCCTGAGGCTCCCTGCAACTCAGGTTTTAGGAGACTTTTGCTGACTCAATCTAATAAAAGTGCTCATAAAGAAACTTTTTAATTTCTTTGGCTAAGATTCTTGTCTTGAAAAATAATATAGAACGTTGTTAACAACTTAGGAAAGTAGAAATAGGTCAGACAAAAAATGAAGTGTGAAGTTGTCTGGCCATTCTTTAATCTTCTCTGAACAGTATTGGAAATAGCTCTTGGCAGATGAACAAATTTTGGAGTTAATATCTCTGCCAGGACTTCTGTCATTCTTCTGGGGTTGGTGATCAATAGAACCCATAGATAGCAGGTGACCTGACTGAGCCTGCTGAAGACCAGCAGCCTCCCCTACAGGGTCCTGCAGCGCACCCTGGGTACCCATCCCCGGCCCAAACTTGGCCAGATGCAGGGCTCACCAGACCAGTGAACAGCCACCAAGTTCGTGCTGAGCCGACTTTAGCAGAGCTTGAGGATGTCTAAAGATCACACCGAGAAAGGAGACAGCAAGGAGAGTCAGTGAAGGGAAGAAGCAGCCAGAGAGGAGGGTGAAGGATAGAAAAGGGAGGAGCCCCCTTTTTTTTAAGGACAGCAAGAGTGTGCTGGTGCCTGGAGAGGCCAGTGGCCCTGACAATATCTGGGTTGTCTTCCACAGAATCAGTGCCGTGGGTGCAGATCCCAGGACGGACACCGCTAAGTTACACCCATGAGAACCACTGATTAAAAACCAACGCTCAAATGCAAAGCAAGACCACAATGAGTTATTACTTCATACTCACTAGGTTGGCTATTAATTTAAAAAAATAAAGAAAAATAACAAGTGTTAGCAAGGACATGGAGACATTGGAACAGTCATATGCTGCCGGTGGGGATGTAAAGTGATACAAGGATTGTGGAAGACAGTTTGGTGATTCCTTTGGAAGCTGAGTAGAAAACTACCATATAACCAGACAATCCCACTGCTAGGTACATACCCCAAGGAACTGAAAGTAAGGACTCAAACAGATATTTGCATGCCAGTGTTCATAGTAGCATTAATCACAATTGCAAAAGTAGAAGCAACCCAAGTGCTCACCAACCAGTAAATGGATAAGCAAAATGTGATGTATACACACAGTGGGCTACTATTCAGCCGTAAAGTGAAATGAAGTTCTGATAAATGAGACAACACACATGAACATTGAAAACATTATGCTGAGTGAAAGAAGCCAGGCACCAAAAGACAAATATAAGATTCCACTCACATGAAATATTCAGAATAAGCAAGTTCTTGGAGACTGGAAATAGATTGCTAGGTGCCAGGGTCAAGGTGGGGATGGGAAGTGTCTAATTCATGGGTTTAGAGTTCCAGTTTTGGTAATGGATAGTAGAGATGGTAGCACAACACAGTGAATGAAATCCATGCCACTGAACTGCTTTACAGATTTGCTTTGCTCTCCAGAAGTATTCTAAGCCCAGTTCCTCTACATAGGAGGCCGCCATGTTTGGAAAGCCTGGCCAGCTTCCACAAGCCCACAAGAAGACCCTCTCTCTTCCCTTCAAGAACTTCTCCCATGGTCTGTGGCTGTTTGTGTCTGTGTTTGTGTCCCCATTCAGTTGAGCTGCCCAGTAGTTGGACTGGAATCTGTTCATCTTTGTATCCCTAATGCCTGTGCTTTCTGACGCTTAATAGGCATTTAGTAAATGCATGCTGGATGCACGAGACCCTTCTGGTGCATTTAATATATGCTAAGCTTTATTAAGCCCATTTTCCTAAACTAAACTAAATTTTGAAAACAGATTCATTGTGAAAATAGAAGAAACACTTGCAATAAAAGAGTTCACGGCCCCTTCAATGGCAGACCTTGAAAAAAGGTGATGTGTTGTAAATCCTCCCCGAAATTCCTGTTATTGTCAAAATAGTAAAATCAAATTCTAGCACAGACACCTAGTTAATTCTTCTTCTCCTTTTATTAAGTTGGATAGCAATGTCTTGGCAAATTATATGTCCTAAAGCGTGGGCAAAATATAGTTATATAAGCTGGACAGTTAGAAACAAACAAAAGCCTTGTTGTTTTGTTTTCTTTTCTTTTCAAATTCATGAAGAGAAAAGATCCTTGGGGAAATCAGCAAAGGTGGACAAGGGAGTGCAGCAGGACCCAGGTCCCAGAGGATGGTGTCAGGTGGCATTCTAAAAGCAGCCCATTCCATGGAGGCTACTTCTGGGAGGTGGAGGATGAGATCAAATGCCTGCCAGAAAATCTTATTGGTTCTGGATGAACAATAAGAGCTATAATTTTTATTTATTTATTTTTGGTCCTTTTCTCTCACCCCTCAAGAGCTGTGATTTTTGTTGACTTAATTTTGAGTATTCCCCCAAAGCTGGAAGTACTCCATTTAAATTTCCGGATCTTTTAATTAACAAACATTTCTAAGTAGATCAAGTTTCTCCTGATTGAACAACTCTTAACATACACCATTGAAGGACAATATACCCTACAAGATAATTATTTAAATGAGGTGCTGAGTACTTGTGTTGAACAGACATCTTAATTAGCAAAACAGATATATGCATCTTTTGCATTTGAAATACTTAATAATACCATTCTTGAAGATGTATGCACGCTGTCTTCTCTGAGAAGGTCAGTGAACACCACGCTGCTCTTTCAGCTCTAGCCCTAATGACCTTTTTTGTTTCCTTCTGGTCGTGCCACTTCTGTGGACTGCTTTCCAGGGCTGCTGCACTTTGCTCAGGGGGTAATTTTCTTTGTCAAATATGTAAAATGATGTTTTCCTGAGACTGCACAAATTGGTAAATCTGAGAACAAGGATCTAATCGTGAATGTTTTGCAGAGAAGCATTTAGCCTGCTTGTGACAGTTTTTTAGTTGCTTGTGGGGGCAATGCCTTCCCTTTTCGGAAATGGATTGGATGGATTATGGTTCTCATCCGGAACTATTATTAGAATTATGAGAGGAGAGGTATGGAGTTCTCTGAGTGATGCTTACTCTAATCAGGTGGTTATTTTGTTTATTGTCAGCAAGAGTGTTTTAAATTTTGGAAAAAGAATCTGAACCAGCTGAGTTTATGCTACTGCTAGGTAGCTGATCAAAATCAGAGACTGTAATATATTCCTATATAAATAATATATTAATATGGTCTGTTGGGCTTTTTTCCCCCTTGAGCAATCATCCAATTAACAAATGTTTATAAGCCATTATGTTGTGTCAGGCACTTTGGGGCATAAAAAGCCAGTGTAAGACATAGTTTCTGTTCTCAAAGAGCTAACATTCTCCTTGGGAAGGCAAGACTCACTCATGGCCAGCAACCTAAGATTCTAAGATAGTACATAACCCAGCGCCCAAACAAAGCAAAACAACAGAAACAGACCTTTAATTTGCAAACGATAGCTCAATGCTCCAAGGCAGAGAATAAAGTCAATAACTATGGAGGCTGGGCTACATTTCCCTCCCTTGATGAGTCTGTGAGCTTGGCAGATCATAGGAACATAATTTGGCAATGAGATTGATCTCTCTACACTGAGTACAAATCTAGCTTTTGAGCCATATCCTTTAGAGCAAGTGGCACAACTAATTTCCAGAGACCATGTAAAATGATTGATTTACCAAAGTGACAATTGGAAAAGGGATCACTCTGATGAGTCCAGCTGAGCTATTTCAAACTGGGCCCCTCCAGGAGGAAAACAAGTTAGAATGAGCTCGGACTCTGAAGGGTGCTGCTTGTCTGGAGGTTAGAACCTGAAGGTGGCTTTAAACCAATATCCTTAAAACACCCAGAAAGCAAGAGTTGAGACCTGGAACCAACACTAGCCAAGCCATCTCCTGATATATGGAGTTGCTTATGGGAATCACCATCACTTTCATACACGAAGTTTTCATTGTTACAGAAAAAGGAATGTGGAGAAAGTACTGGAAAGGGAAGGAGGCTGACTCAGAGAACTTAAGCAGGAATATTTCAGGTAACAAGCCACCAATAATTTAAAAAATTCACAAGTCTCCATTAAGTTGAATTTCAAACACATCTCTTTCGTGATCTGCTAATGAGGACAGTTTGACATTCTTGCAGGTGAAATAATTTAAGTAGAAACCATATGACATTCTAATCAATTTAAGCAGCTCTCTCCCTACTTCAAGTTTGTCAAAGTGTTTTACAGTTAAAGCTATAATTAGCTAGCCCTTCTAAGTGCACCGTGAGGTAGAGAGCTGAATTACCAAGTAAGCTTTATAACTGCGGAAACAAAAAGAACAAATAATTTTTTTTCTAAAAGAGTCCAGCCGTTGGGGGCTGGTTACATGGGTGCATTCACCTTAGGGAAATCCCTTGAGCTAAACATTTAGGGTTTGTGTACTCTTCCTCGAGTAGGTTACATATCAATGAAAAGTTTGAAATTTTAAACTAGATGTACCAGGAAACCTGACAGAAGGAGGCGGGAGAATGGCCCTCTTGCAGACAAACTCTTGTGACGCTCCCTGGGCTTTCGTGCTTAGTGCAATGGGCCTTGGCATGCTGAGCCAGCCACTTGCGGTGCTAAAACACACTCAATTCCTCCTATGCTGCAATTGGAGTTTAAAAATAATAGAATTGTGTGCTCAGGTGTGTAGATGCGAATCAGAGGACAAGGAGATGAAAAGGTGGCTGTCACATGGTTTGTTTACTAAATGGCTGGCTTCTGGAGTGGGAACCTCGGTTCTCTACCACACCGTGCACCAAGGAGGGTAGCAGACCCGGATGGTAACCTTCTGGGCCATCACTTCCTTTTCACCCCAGAGGTGAAGTTACTGGGGAGCCACTGGCTGTCTGCGCCCAGGATCCTCAACCCTTTAGGTTCAACTAGACCAGGAGCCAAACCCCAGCTCTGCTGAGTTCCTGCCAATGTGGGCAAACCAGCAAGTCTCCCGGACTCTTTGCTTCCTGAGTCGTTCAAGGGGGGACAATATAAAAATGTCCATATGTAACCTCTGAGATGATTACAAGAGAAGAAAGCATATGACAGTCCTGACACGTAGTAAGTGTTCCATAAATAGTGACTTCTGCATTGCACACCATTCTTTTCTACTTAAAAACCCAGAAATAGATTAGATAAATGCCAGATTCCTTAATGGGCATAAAAAAGGAGATGGCTTGTCCTCAAGGTAGATGCAACTCTCATCTTTTGGTCTCTCTGACTCTGTCCCTCTTACTCTCTTTCTTTCTCATTCTCTGTCTCTTTCTCTCTCATGCTTTCTCTAGCCCTCTCTCTCTCTGTTTTTCTCTCTCTGCCTCTCTGCTTCCCTCTGTCTCTTCCTCTCCTGCCCCACCCCCACCTGCACTAGCTCACTCTTTCCTACACGAATCTCCTATCTTCTGTCCCTTCTTCTACTTGCCTTCAATGTCAAGCCCTGGAAGTTCACGTCTGCTTTGCCGCTCCTGCTTTCCCGTGGCCCATTTAGTCTGCGGTCCTCTGGGGGCAGGCCCCACTGCAACCCCTCCTCTAAGACTGCTCTGCCAAGATCCCCCGGGATGCCGAGCCTGCCAGAGCCATGTGCCTGCTCTAGCTTGACCTTCCCCACTGTCCCTGTGGCCCCGGTTCTGCCTATCACACTCTCTAAAGCGCACCTTGCCTTGGCCCTTCCGTTGCTTTGGGGTTTTTCATTCTGCCTGTTGGGTCACACCCGCTCCTTCTCTTTCTTGGAACCCCTTGGTTCCATTGTCCTCCACAGCCATCTCATCTCCACTTGGGCCATCTTCCACTCCCTAGCAGTGTATCTTTCTGACCTGCCGTGTCTCTTGAGCTCCAGGTCTCTATGTCCAATTGCCCATGGGATATTTCCATGGACCAAATGCATCTAATGCAGATGGTGCCCACATGGCACCCCTCCATTCCCCCCTCCTCCATGAGAGCCCCTGTTCCTGAGCCATCTCTGCTGTGGCCCTCACACTCAATCTGACCTGTCGGCACTCTCGGGCCAGCCCTTTCTTAGAAGTTCCTCTTGAAACACGCTTACTGCCCCAGCCCTCACTGTGTCCTACCTGGTTTTCCCAAGTCAAGTCATTTAGGGGTGTGGGGGGGGTGAGGCGGGTACAGATCACCAGTGCTTTTGATGTAAATCTGAATATTTCCTTCTTAAATCCTCCTCAGGCTTCCCATCGACTTCAGAAGGGAGTGCAAACTCCTGGTCTGGCCTCTGGGCCTCTGGCTCGCCCTTCCACGCTGGTGTCCTGGGCCTGTGCACGGGCCACCCCTGCTGCCTGGATGCTCCTGCCCCCTCCCGCCACATAGCTCCTGTCCACCTGTGGACACGTGACCAGCTGTCATACCCTCAGACGGCCTCCTCCATGCGCCACACCCTGTCCCCAGCCTTGCCTATCTGCCGGCCTGACTTGCCCAGTGGAGCAGGACAGGTGTCCTTTCCTTGTTTTCCCACAGGACCAGCCCTGTCCTCCAGGCCCAGGGAGTGAAGGCTGAGTTCCCCGGAGCGAGTCAGAAAAACTTTGGTGTGGCTGCCGGGGAGGGGGGATGAGTGGGCGTGAGCGGTGCTGGATCAGCTCCCTCGCAGTCTAGAACTAGCTCAGAAGTCATTTAAATAAAAAATGACTTTCTTTTTCTCCTGATCCGCCTACATTATCATTTCCCCGGGAAGACTAAAAGCCATATACCTTTCTGTTGCTGGCGTGGCCGTGTCAAGTGATCTGAAACATGTCAAGCATGAGCTGGCGCCCCAGGCCTGACACGCACAGGGGGAGATGCCTCCCAGCTTCTACTTTTCCCTCCTGGATCCTTCTGAGACACACCACGTAGCCCTGCGGGCTCCCTTCCTCCTAGAACAACCGGCCGGTGAAGACCTGGCCCCTTCATCTTCTCCACCTCCCCCAAGGAATGGCCACTGGGAGAACACAGCAGATGGGTTCTTAAAAATTTTAATACGGTGCCTACAAGAGCTGCGTAGAATCAGATCTTAATATTACCTTGAAAGAAAAAACAGAAGCAATTTGTCTGAATCTTTCTTTGGAAATTCATCAGAGGGAACTATTTGGAATTCAACTGCAAATTATAAGAGGAAACATAATGCCCCTTAATGGATGCTAAACTGGGTTCCAAGCATCCCACTGAAACAAAAGTTTTTCTTCCTTTGAAGTAAAGTAAATACTAGGTTATGCTTTTTTTTAAAACTTTTTTATTGTATAGGATAACATATATACAAAGCAAATAAATAAAAAAGCAATAATTTTCAAAGCACTCTTCAACACATAGTTACAGGACAGATCCCAGAGTTTGTCATGGGTTACCATACGATCCTCTCAGATTTTTCCTTCTAGCTGCTCCAGAATATAGGAAGCTAGGAGGCTTAAATATTTTTTATCATCAAAATCGACTTTCTTCTTCTTTTTTGTGAAAAAATAACATATATACAAAAAGCAATAAATTTCAAAGCAAAGCACCACAATTAGATGTAGAACATATTTCAGAGTTTGACATGGGTTACATTTCTATAATTTTAGGTTGTTACTTCTAGCTGCTCTAAGATACTGGAAATTAAAATAAATATCAATTTAATGATTCAGCATTCATATTCATTTGTTAAGTCCTATCTTCACTGTATAACTCTGCCATCACCTTTGATCTTTCCATCCCTCTCGTTAGGGGTGTTTGAGCTATGGCCATTCTAAATTTTCCATATTGGAAGGGTCTGTCGCTAATATGGGGTAGTGAGATGGAACTATCTGATGTTCTGGAGAGGCTGGGCATGGACCAGGGACGCATTAGGTTATGTTTTTGACCTCAGGTATTTTCCCTTAGAGATACTAATATTTCTATTAGTAGAACTATAAGGAAGATAAAAATCCAAGCCAATTGATAATCTTACCTGTATTAATAAGTCTCCTGTTTGTTATTTTACATCAAACTCTAGATGTGCTTAGCGTATAAGTAAAAGAGCAGTTATCCCAAGGTCCAGTGATGAAGGAAAATGGTTAAGATGTTTATTGGCATAGATGAGCCTTGAAAACATTTGCTCAGTAAAATGACCCACAAAGGGATAAATATTGTCTGATTCAACTTATGAAGCATCTAGAATAAGTAAATTCATAGAGATGGGAAGCAGATTCGCGGTTACCAGGAGCTGCAGGGGATGGAATGTGGAGGTGCTGCTAATGGGCACAGGTTCGTTTGGAGTGATGGACAAGTTTTGGTAGTGGAAGGTGGCTACCAAGCATGACACTGGGAATGCATTTAATGCCACTAGATGGCCTCTAAGAACGGTTTAAATGACAAATTTCATGTTATGTATATGGTACCACCATGCTTTTTTTTTTTTAAAGGAAGATTTAAAGTGAAACCTGAAAAAAATCGTTCCTGGAAGAGCATGCAATACTGAAGAACTTTCTCTCGTGGAAATCAGTTTCCCCAATAAGCACTTCTCTTCACAGGTATAAAAAATCCCTGTGGCTCAATTACTATTTAGTGGCAGACTTCCTTCAACTTCAATGGGCGTTTTACTCATAAAATGGAAATGAAGAGTGGTTTTTCCAGCAAATGACTTTTCACTGCTGATTGCAAAAGGCCTAATTTTCTCCAAAGAGTTAAAACCTCTTTTGTTTTCAGTAAACAAAAGCTGTCCTGAGCACGGCTGTCACCAGCTGCTGCCACAGCTATTGAGACAATTTACCAGGAGCAAATAATGTGGAGAGGAAATTGAGGGCGGGCAGAGGGCACAGGGGTCTGAACTGCACAAGTCCTCTCTGCTGACCACCTCTTCAAGGAGACCCTCCCTGCCTTCCCTCCTTCCTTCCCTCTCTCCTTGGCTTGGTCCTCAGGCACTGCAGTCCCACCCACGCTGCTCCCTCTGCCCTTCTCAGGTTGGTCTCTGACTATTTTCCACAAGTAGGTTTGATTTCCTCCGGTGATCTGCATATTTAGGAGACTGAGTTGCTTAAGTCAGGGGTTGAGAACCAGAACCATCTCTCTGCTGCTCCCCAAAGGTGGCCCTTTCGCTGACAGGCTCTGGTTATCAAGCGTTTTTATTCTATTGGTTTTGTAGTCCTGGATGGCCCTTTCTGAAGAGCGAGGCCACGTCTTGGGACTAGCATTTGAGGAAAAAACAAAGTGCTTGGATGTTTATGGAAAACCGAGAGGGAGAGTCCCTGGAGGGCTTTGGAGGCTCGTAGCATGGTGAGCTCCAGGGGTCCTGGCGGGGACAGGAGGAGATGAGAGGTGCAGCTCGGGGCTGGCCCCTGGGGCTAGATGGGAAGGTGGAGACTCAAGGCCCTGAGGGCAGGCTGGGCTGCAACCCCCACGCCAGCACCAGACACCCCTGGTCAGGGGCAGAATTGAATTTATGCTTTTTTCACTCCTTGGATTCATTTTCCTTTTGTTCTCTGTAAAGATTTAGTAAAATCTTCTCGAAAGTTCAAGTCTTTTTCAGATATGCAAAGGGGGGCCCAGGAAAGGTACAAGTGTGGATGAGGCCCTGGGCCAGGGGCTGGTACCGTCCTTTCCTACTAAACATGCCAGGCTTTATGACCGCAGGCCCAGGGCTGCTGCGGCTAGCTCAGCTCTGCCCTGTGGTGTGAAAGCAGCCTCAGAGGATCTGTAAAGGAATGGTTGTGGCTGTGTTTCAGTAAAAGTTTATTTACACAAACATGCCTCTGGCCATTGCGTATTGCCCCCCCTGCTGTGGGCAGGTAAGGGCCCACCCCTGGGGGCTAAACGGGTACAGAAGCACCAAAAGCAGGAGAGGACTGAGGAGCAGGTGGCTCAGGGGACAGGCTGGCTTCCCTGTCCCCCGAGAGACTCCAGGGTTGGGTTTTCATTGAGAGACTCCTCCCCTACCCCACCTACCTCAAAAGCATCTTGAACAAGGGAATTTTTTTTTCTTTCTGCTGTGGATTCTGCATCTACAACAGTTTCCTGGCACGTATGAAGAACTCCAACATATTTGTTGAATGAAAAAAATATCCTCTTACATAGGAGCACCGAATGATGAATGATCAAATAGGATCTCTGTGATTTTGGGCATACAAAACTAACCAACTAGTTTTGGTATGCGGAGGTAGAAAAGGGAAGATAAGCAGCAGCGAGGAGCTATTACGCATCCTTTCCATCCTGAGTGAACTGCAAGAGGCTGTGGTGCTCTCCAGCTCAGCATCCAGCACAGTCGCAGGGTGTTCTCCATGTGACAGCTCACAGTGACAGGTGACAGCTCACAGTGACAGGTGACGGTGTGGCCAGGTCCTGTGGGAAGAGCCTGACAGGTGGGCTAGGGATGAAAAGTCGGGATGCTCAATCTTCTCTAGGTTTCTCCTAGGGTTCTCCACTGCATCCACAGGAAAGCCAGGCCTTCCCATGCATTTGGGCATTTTCACTAATAACACTTTTTGGAGGCAATGTGCTAGGTTATGTTGTGCTGGTTTAGAGTACTTTATGGACTCAGTGCTTGTAGTTGTACTCACTGCAAAGGAGAGGCCAGGTCCCTGTCCTTCTCAGCTTTGTTTTGAGAACCTGGGCCTTTCCAAAGCACAGAAAGTTCACATCTCAGGGTAAGGAGGGGAGAAGGCAGGGTGATGGACAGACAGGAGGACAGGGGAAGTTCAGCCACTCTGGTTGTGTGTGTGTGTGAGTACGTGTGTGTGTGTGAAAGTGCACATGCATGGTGGGGGGAGGGAGAGAGGATGTCTCCAAGGACATTCTAAAATCAAACCTGGGAATGGTGTTCCGCTAAGGCTTCATGATCACCATCTCATCATGAATTGTTTATCAGATGCTCGCTCTCTCCAGCGTTAGGCCTGCTGCTAGGCACTCAGCATGCTGTCCATCTTAATTCCCGCCTGCAGCTCGGTAAAGCAGATTTATTATCCCCATTTTACTGATGGGAACACTGAGGCTCACAGAAGCTAAATAAGTCACTGAGATCACTCCCTGATAAGCAGAAGGGACTAGGTGGAACTAACAAGGAGCCCAGAGCACAAAATTTAAGGAGACAAACTCTCAGGTTGGTGCCAGTGCAGGTGGATGTGGTGTGAATGGGGAGTGACTTCCCCTTACGTCTGCAGCCCATTTCTCCCTCGCCTCCCCTTGGCCAGGCAATCACACCTAGGGCCCCCAGGTGCCAGACAGATGCTCTTGGCCACTACCTAATACTTGAAAGCAGAACATTGTGGGCAGGGATAATGGAGAGAATGAGGTGTATGTTAGAAGGAGGTAGAATTGTGATCTTCAAAATGCTTTGCTCATGTACTCCCAGAGAGAATGTTGAATAGCTATGTATGCCTCGCCCAATTCTAAATTGATATCTAAAAACTTTCAACTTAAATTTAAGTAGTTGCAAAGAATGTAACTCTGACTTTTATTTAAACTGAAATTGTACATTATTTTAATTATATTTGATAGAGGCTAAATACCATAATGATAAAAACACATGGATATGCATTGGGGGAAATTTTACATTATCCCCTCTTCACCTCAAATTCTTTAAGATTGTATTTATTTCTATTCTATTTATCATAGTGTTTTCTATGCTTGAAAGTCTTAAATATTTTCTGAAACGAGAATTTGTATATAACTTGGAATTAACTTTTTATTTCCTTTGACCATAAGACCTTCAGTGTTTAAATATTTTCTTCTGGATTGAGTCATCATTAGAATTATTAGTAGTACTCAGTTGGTCCTCAACATCATTAGATTACAAATATTAATAGTTACTGAAATAAGAATAATATTTTATCAGAACTGCATTTCCTAGCGAGATGGATGGAGCATTTTAAAAGTTTTTTCATGTATTCATGGATAAATTTACTAATGGTTACAAAGAGATCTCTTTGTAGTTCATCTCTAGTTCTCTTCATATTTGTCATCTTTATAGATGCAAGTGTTGAGAAACTTTATTCACTGAATAAGGTAGTGGGAAGGGAAAGAGTTTTATTTTAGGAAAGCCAGTCACTGCTCTAAGAGTCACCCTAACAAAATCCCATGGTGGTCTACCATGAAAGATTATGTGTAATGATTGATCAGTGACAGATAAATTTGTTCTTTCAGAAGAATTGAAAACTGCTTGACTGACTATAAGATTTGTTACCCAGCCATCGGTGTCATTCTCAGTGTCAACGCAAACACTACTACTCCAAATTTGTTTTATCCTGGGTGTCTCTGAGGAATTTCAGTCCTGACAGGCCAGAGATGGACCTTTCTATTTTTCTGGGTGGGAGAAAGTCCCTGGTGAAAGGGGAGATGAAAGCAGAAAACCAGCAGGCCACCTGGGCCACATGCTCTTTTTCAAATAGAATTTTTGAAAAGCCCATACGGATGCTAAGGATCTGGAAATTGTGACTCCTCTACTATCTGTATCCATTTTGAGGACCAAGGGGTAGGGCAGGAAGGACATTAAGGAAACATGAGATAAGCCCTCTTTTGATGGGAGGTGTGTGTAGGTAAGGCAGCGCCAGTCAGCTAAGGAAATTAAACAAAACAGTTAATTCACATTTCAGCCCAGCCCCTCTGAGTTATAAATTGGTCTCTGACTCACCCTCACCAGCACAAGATTTAGAAGCCAATAATTTTGGCTTGAACACAAGACCATAACCCCTATAAGTAGGCTCAATAATAATGCATTTTATTGAGTTGTGAGAGAGTGTGTTGGAAGGGTTGATTTTATTGAGTTTCAATTTTAAAAATAAGAATTTAAATTAAGATTAGAGTGAGTTTAAAAAACAGATCAAGGTTAGAAGACAGAAAGGGTTCAGTTTGGAAGGAGGATGGAGATCTGAGATAAAAACAGGGCGGGCTGGTTTCTGCCATTAGCACTGTTTTAACAGCAGATGTTGCTTCTTCTTCACAAATGAAATTAAAATGTCCTCAAAGCTGGAATAATACAGTTAAAGTTCTCTTTCAAGTAGAGGACACAATCTCTCGGCACTTCTGAAACTGCTAAGGGTCTTTATTTTGTCTGGAACCTTTCTTTTGCGCGTGATGCATGTGACATTTCGAGTGTCATTCAGAAACAGATGGACGGGTCTGGCTGCAGCCGGCTTTACCGTGTTTCCAAACGAATTCCAAGTCCCCTATTAAGATTAGCTCTTCAGGTAGAAGAGCAATTAAGCTAGTTTTAAAAAACCATCCCTGTAGGAACGAGATGGAATGTAAAAAAATAGCAAAATTCATTTAGAAGTCTTTACTTGAATTCGAAGTTTACTGGACTCTTTTGTTAGCTTATTTTGACCACATAATCTTAAAATTCAAGAAAATATATGAAAATTAATTTAATATATATTTTTAGCACTGCTTTTAACCTCGCGCTCTGGAATCCAGAAGCTCAGCTGCCTATTTGTAGAAACTGTGCTTTCCTAATGTGGGTGTTTGGCATGTACGTCTATCTTATGGTTAGCACCTATCTTTCTGAAAGCAAAAGCAAATGTTGTATTCACACAATTATGAAAGTTTCCTGTCTATATGCTTTCTATTTAAAAGAAATATGAAAAGTCTTCTAAGACTGAGCCTTACCTTCTTAAATGCTGTCATCCATCCTTGCCAGTCAGTCAACTAGATCCTATTCCAAACTGATAATTAAGCTGTTAATTGATAAAGTAGAGGGACAGAAGGTTTCTATTTTGGCTTTGACTTTCATTACTTTAACAACTTTTTTCTTTCTCTCCCAAAATACAGCTCATTAGCAAATGGCAACTAAGTGGCACTTCCTTTGTGACTCTGCAGCTGTCATTGTTACGCATTCATCAGGCCAGAGAGTCCCTCTGTGTATTTCTGGAAAGCTATTCAGCTGTTCAAGCTAAACAACTGGAGCTGCCTGAGCTGTTAAAATACAGTACCAGAGTTGTTTGTTTTTGCATCTTCACTTGCCTCTAAATGAAAGGTTCTGGCTAATCGGTTCTAGGAATAGTCTTCAAGGCAGTCCTAGAGAATTCCTCCTCTTAATTATGGGGAATTCACTTCTACGCTCCGGCGCTCCAGCTTTTGGCTCAGAAGGCAGTTTGTCTTTCCTTTGTGGCTGCTGGGGCTTATCTCAGCCAGCTCAGGGTAGGGGAAGGGGTAGCTTAGGCTGGAGAGGAGAGGAGGAGGAGAAAGATAAACAGGGAACACTGCATTCATACAGGGTTCAGGGCAAGGCTCCCACTGCCCAACGGGCAGTGCAAAACAAGGATACATGACACCAACTCAATCAGATATTCCTGCCTCTCTGAGAACAAAAATTTCACGAAAGACAAAAATGGGAAAAGGCCTCTATAGATATTGCCAGTTACAAATACTGCATTCCCTTAATGCTCAATTTAAAATTAGACACAAAGCAAGAGTACAAAGAGTATAATGCATCTAAGAGAATTCATTGTCAGTTCTACATCAAAATAATAGCAAGCTATGCTTCCATTGAGTTATTTAACATTTTCCTACGGTACAGATGAGTTGTGCACATACAATGTTATATCAAAATGTGCAGATGAGAAGCGCATGGCTAGTTCAGCGGTAGAATTCTTGCCTGCCATGTGGGAGACCTGTGTTCGATTCCCATTAATGCCTTCCTTTTTAAATGCCTTTTTATCAGTTCTTTTTAATGTTGTTTGTGTACAAATTAGGGTCTGAAAAAGGTCCATACAGTGCAGTGGATCTTTTTTTTTAAAAAAAAAGCTTTAAAAATGCATGCAAATACATGCAGAGTAGATAGAATAATTAATGAGGATGACAAACCCATCATCCTGCTGCAGTAATCATTAATTTGATGCCAGTCATGTGGCATCTTCACCCCACCCATGTATCCTCTCCCCTTCATCATAGCATTTCATCAGTAAATACCTCAGAATCTAACTCTCAAAGACAAGGACTCTTTTTTTTTTTGTATATTCATCACCATGACCAATTCTTAGAACATTTGCATCAATTCAGAAAAATAAATAAAAAGAAAGAAGAAAAAAACTCACACATACCATGGCCCTTACCCCTCCCTCTCATTAACTGCTAGTATTTCCATCTACCCAATATATTTTAGCCTTTGTTTCCCCTATTTTTTTCTATGCCCCTTACCACTCCCTTTCATTGATCACTAGTATTTCAATCTACTAAATTTATTTTAACATTTGTTCCCCCTATTATTTAGTTATTTTTAATCCACATGTTTTACTCATCTGTCCATACCATAGATAAAAGGAGTATCCGACACAGGGTTTTCACAATCACACAGTCACATTGTGAAAGCTATATCATACAATCACCTTCAAGAATCATGGCTACTGGAACACAGCTCTACATTTTCAGGTACTTTCCTCCAGCCTCTCCAATATATCTTAACTAAAAAGGTTATATCAATATAATGCATAAGAATAACCACCAGGATAACCTCTCGACTCTGTTTGAAATCTCTCAGTCATTGACACTTAATTTTGTCTCATTTCTCTCTTCCCCCTTTTGGTTGAGAAGGTTTTCTCAATCCCTTGATGCTCAGTCCCAGCTCATTCTAGGATTTTTGTCCCACGTTGCCAGGAAGGTCCACACCCCTGGGAGTCATGTCACAGGTAGAGAGGGGGAGGGCGGTGAGTTTGCTTGTTGTATTGGCTGAGAGAGAGAGAGGCCACATCTGAGCAACAAAAGAGGTTCTCTGGGGGTGACTCTTAGGCCTAATTTTAAGCAGGCTGAATTTGTGTTTTTAAAGTGAAGTCTGATGGGATAATGGAGGATGTGCTGGGAGCTCGGAGCCTCCCCGTGCCTGCAACCTGCTCGCCTGCAGGTGTTGGGGTGTTGGCCACACCCACCTGCCTCTGCCCCCTCCCCCGCCTGCCAAGCCCTCCTCCCAGGCAGGCCCGGCTCACATATGCTGTGGGATCAGCCAGAAAAAAAGAAACAGCTTCCCCTCACCTCTCCCCTACATTTTGAATAAGGGGCTCTGAATTTTCATTTTGTACTGGGTCCTGCAAGTTTTATTTCTGTGCTTGAGCGGGGGCACTGATAAGCCCCCAAAGCCTCTATCCCTCTTGGACTGCCCACCCAAACTCCAAGTTTCACAACCTACCCAACAACTAGAACCTTCACTCTACTTGAACTTGCAAGAGGTTGGTTGACATTCACAAGTGAGTCAACGTTTCCATGGTCGAAATCAGGGACAAAGAGGAAATCATGTAGATGTTTAAGCCGAAAGCAACAAAACTTAAGGAGATAAGGACCATGGTGGTGGGGGAATTACTGCTTCAGAGAAGTTAAGTGGTATAGAGCTCAGACTCTGAAACCAGGTGGTCTGGGTTCAAACTCCTGTGTTCATCAATTAATACCACTGTGCACCTAGCAGAGTAACTGGACCACTCTGAGCCTCTGTCTCCTCATCTGTGAAATCATTTCTCCATCAGACTGATATTTTACCTTGCCTCTCTCTTCAAAAGTATTACTTAACTTGGGTCTTCAACCTAGTTTTTATCCTGGTGGAGATAAGAAGCCCCTCAACCCTCAGCTCCCCATATGCCCTCCTTTAGTAATAAGCCACATCTTACCCACTCCTAGGTGGATGCATGAACATCTTAATGTTTAGAAGATGAAATCCTGAAAGTAGTAGAAGAAAACAGAGGTGAATAACTTTGTACTCTTGGAATCGAGATCATTCTAAAGTGTGATATAAAGGCAGAAACCATTAAAAATCTCTCTTTATATATAACTTTTATGGGTCAAAACCACTCCATCATCAAGCTCATTAAAAATTGAGGAAAATACTTTCAGCATTTCTATTAGATGAAAGGTTAATTTTAATAAAGAAAAATTAAAATCAATAAGGAAAATAGAAAAACTCCATTAGAAAAAAAACCAGGAAAATGTAATTCTCCAAAGAATAATGAATGGTGATTAACTTATGAAGAGTTGTTCAATGAATAATCAAAGAAATAGACATTTAAAGACCAATGTGTTATAGATTTCGGATGTTAAATTTTAGCCCCAAAATAACCACAAAGAAAACATCTGAAAAATATATATATGGAATGAAATGAAAAGGGGTTCAAAATGATTCACTACTAAAAACCAAATAAATATGAAAGTAGGTATTAATGGAAGAATTAAGGGACAAAAAAGGTATAACAGTTTCAAAGACCTGATAGCAAAATGGCAGACAGAAGAGAGTCCTGCATTATCAGTAGCTACCTCCAATGTCAATGGATTAAACTTTCCAGTCAAAATGCACAAATTGGTACAACGGATAAAAGAGCATGACCCCCAAATGTATTGTTTACAAGAGAATCACCTTAAATTCAAAGACACAAAGAAGTTGAAAGTGAGTGGATGGGATACACCATGCAAATAGTAATACAAAGAGAGCTGGGGTAGCTATGCCAATATTAGATAACATAGACTTTAAGCTAAAAACTACTGTGAGGGACAAAGAAGCTCACTATATACTGATGAAAGGGTCAGTATAACAAGAAGACATAACAGTTATGAATACATATACACCTAACGGCAGAACTTCAAAATATATAAAGCAAATATTGACAGATACGATGAGAGAAATAGACAGTTTGACATTAATAGTAGGAGACTTCAATATACCACTTTTAAAAATGGATTTCATTTTCTGATCCCTGCCCATGTTAAAAAAAAAAAAAAAAAGATAGAACATCTAGACCAAAGAGCAATAAGGAAATAGAAAAACTTGAATCATACTATTAACTAACTAGACCTAACAGAAGAAGAATACATATTCTCTAGTGCACATGGAGCATTCTCTAGGATAGACCATATGTGGACTCACAAAACAAGTCTCAATAGATTAAGTCCCCATAATAGAATGGAAACAGAAATAAACACTATAGATAGAATTGGAAAATTAAAAATTATATGTAAATTAAACAAAACAGTCTTGAACAGCCAATGGATCAAATAAGAAATTATAAGGGAAATTAGGAAATAGCTTGAGGAGAACGAAGATAGAAATACAATATACCAAAAACTTATGAGATACATCAAAGGCGATGCTGAGAGAAAATTTTATAGCTCTAAATTCTATTAATTTCTCCTAATTAGAAAAGAAGAAAGATCTCAAATTAGAGATCAAACCTCATAATTGGAGGATCTAGAAAAAGAAGAGCAAACTAAACTGAAAGCAAGCAGATGGAAGCAAATAACAAAGATCAGAGAAGAGATAAATGAAATAGAGGGTGAAAAAAAGATAGAGAGAATCAACAAAACCACAAGTTGGTTCTTTGAAAAGATCAATAAAACTGGCAAACTTTTAGCTAGACTGCTAAAGAGAAAAAGATAGGATGCAAGTAACTAAATTCAGAAAGGAAAGAGGGAACATTACTACTGATTGCACAGAAATAAAAAATATAAGAGGATACTCTGAACAACTGTGCACCAATACATTAGATAACCTAAATGAAATGGACAAATTCCTGGAAACACACAAACCAGTTACACCGACTCAAGAAGAAATAGAAGATTTCAACAGACCAATAACAAATAAAGAGATTAAATCAGACATTTTTTAAAAACCTCCCAATAAAGAAAAACTCAGACCAGATGGCTTAACCAACCAATTTTACCAACTATTCCAAGAACAAAGGACTTCATCATGAAAGTAAAAAGACGACCTACAGAATGGGAGACTATATGTGGAAGTCACATATACAATAAGGGTTTAATATACAGAATATATAAAGAAATTCTACAACTTAACAACTAAAAGATGAACAACCCAATTTCAAAATGGGCAGGAGAATTAGACATTTCTCCAGCGCAGATATATAAGATGTCAATAAGCCCATAAAAAATGGTCAACATCATAAGGCATTAGAGAAATGGCAATCTAAACTACGAGATACTATTGTAGCTACTATTAAAAAACTCACTAGAGTAGCTACTATTAAAAAACAAACAAACAACAAACAAACAGAAAATAACACGTTGGAGGGGATGTAGAGAAATAGGAACACTCATCCATTGTTGGTGGGAATGTAAAATGGTGCAGCCCCTATGGAAAACAGTTTGGGAGTTCCTGAGGAAGTTAAGTATAGGATTACCATATGACTTGGCAATCCCTCTTCTAACAAATAGAAAGCAAGGACGTGAATAGATACTTGCACACTGATGTTCACAGCAGCGTTATTCACAATTGCCAAAAGGTGGAAGCAACCCAAGTGTCTGTTGACCAATGAATGGATAAACAAAATGTGGTATGTACATACATAAAATGAAATATTTTCAGCCTCAAAAAGGAATGAAGCTCTGATAAAAGTGACCACAAGGATGAATCTTGAAGACATTATGTTGAGTGAAATAAGCTAGACACAAAATGACAATTATTGTATGATCTCACCGATAAAAAATAAATAAAATAAGCAAATTCATAGTCAGAAACTGGAATACAGGTTGCCAGGGGCCAGGGTGGGGACAGGGAATGGGAAGTTAATGCTTAATTAGTACAGAGTTTCTCTTTGGAGTGATGGAAAAGTTTTGGTAATGGATGGTGGTGATGGGACTGCAACATTGTGAACGCAAACTTGAATGTGGTTAAAGAGGGAAATTTTAGGTCCTATACATGTTATTAGAACAAACATTTAAGAATTTTTATTCTAGTAACAATCTCTTCCTTGTTGGGACTTTTTTTTTTTTAAATAGGACTGTATAATACAAAAAATAAACTCTAATGTGAACTATGGACTATAGTTAGTATTATAATAATATTGCTTCAATTGTAACAAAAGTAGCACACTAATGCAAATTGTTAATAGAGAAAACTATAGGCATGAAGGGGGGTAAATGGGAACTCTGTATTTTCTAAAAACAACTCTGCATGGTTTTTCTGTAAACCTACAACTTCTCCAGAAAAAGAAAAACATAATAAGAGAGAGAGAAAGAGAGAGAGATTGTGAAGTGGGAGAAGGTAGGTATACTCATACATGGAATACTATTTTACATTCTAAGAAAGAAGCTTTGTGGGCTGAGGAGCTGGAAGCAAGGTTATATATACGTGTAATGCTCATCCAGCTGTACTCTTTAAATTTGCATGTTTTACTCAATATAAGTTATGCATCAATAAAATGAATTAACAAAGAGCCTTAGCTGAAACATGTTCAACAAAAAGGTATAGAAGATTTATGCCTTTTAGTCTAGCTAAAAGTCTACCACAGAGACACTAAGTAGACAAATCAATTCTTATGCGGTATGGTGTAATAAAACTTTAATTTATATTTTAAAAATTAAGTTAGAATTTTATTTGAATTAAATTTTTTTTTTATTTTTAAAATGTTTCCAGGAGTTATTTCATTTGGAACCTTCAGTGATTTTCCTTTCTTTGCTATACTTTGCTGTATTTTCTGGAAATTTTATAATGAGCCTGCCTTAGTCTTATCAGAAGAAACAGGTTGATTTCATTTTTAAATAATGAAATCTCTAAACCAGACAAAAAGAATTTGCCTGGATGTCCCCAAGTACATGACAAGAAACACCAGGGACTCTGAACACCTTCCCATGACACAGGGCTAATAAATGTAACATTCAGCTTCTCTATTAACGAAATCAACAATTAGAATTCCAATTAAGATGTCTCAGCTCCTTTTCTACATTGTATGACTGCTCCGATGTTGCCTTCCTGGTCTTAGGTATGATTTTTTAACGGGGTTGAATACAAGATAATGCCATTCCTGATGACACTGCAAGAGAAAATTATGTGCTAATGACAATTGTTAATATGTCCTATTCATTTAACATCTTGTACGCACTTAATACATAATAGCTCCTTTGATTCTCACTACGCTGCAAAGCAGGCTTGTCATTTTCCCCATTTGCAGATATGAAACCGATGCCTGGAGATAAGTCACTTGGCCAAGTCACAAACTAATAAAAAGTATGGGCTGGACCCAAATCTTGCCTGGTCCCAGAGCCTGCACTCCTCACCCCTGGGCTATGTTGAGAGAAATAAACAAATGGGGAGAGAGAGAGGGAGAGAGAGAGAGAGAGAGAGAGAGAGAGAGAGAGAGAGAGAGAGAGAGAGAGAGAGAGAGAGAGAGAGAGAGAGAGAGAGAGAGAGAGAGAGAGAGAGAGAGAGAGAGAGAGGGAGAGAGAGGGAGAGAGGCGACTTATTTGCAGCACTCTCGGGGGTAGGATCTTATCTGGTGTGTTTCCCAATGCCAGCATTTTGGCCCCACACCCGGTGGGCCCGGGTGCAGGGTGGAAGGGCGCGGGTTCTTACTAGTGGGGGATCGCGCTGGACACTCAGCTCTGCCACGAAGAAACAAGAAAGCCTAGAGACGCCTCTGGAACGGAAGGAGGGCACTACCAGAGGCGAGGAATCCGGCCCAAGAAGAAATGGATTCCCCAGACGCGGTCCCTCTTCTCCCTATCCCTAAGGCTGCTTGGTTTAATTATTAGCGGTTCCTGGGTCTTAATTAGAGTCTCACGCGTTTCCTTCTGTTTCCGAAGGGGTTGGAGCAATGCCCTCGGGGCTTATCGCCCAAGGCTTTTCCCTCTTGTCCCAGCCAGACTGCAGCCCGAGCCCAAAGACATCTCACCGGCTCCATCCCACGCGAAAGGGCCGGGAGGAGGCGCCGTGGGTGGCGCGCGCTCCCGGAGCCCCAGCCGCCTGCAAGCACTGGCCTCCGCTGGGCTTTCAGTGGAAGTCGGGAAACAATGAAACAAATGAACACCTATTTGGGTCGATTGATTTATGGGGCCAAAGAGAAAACTGCTTTTTGAAAGCTTTTCCTTCTAGGTTAAAATGTCTTCCGAGAAATACTAATAATTCATAGCTAATTCTTGATCTAAAAATTTTACTGACTTTGTGAATGGCTTAGGGTGTGTGTGTGTTTATCGATTTATATTTATACGGGATATCGTATAAAAAGTAAACAAGTCCTGGCTTTTTAGGAGCAACCTACAAATCTCAGGACCCTTTAGAGAAAAGGGACCAGGGCAATGTATCTACCACCAGCGATTTCTCTCCATCTTACAGACTTCAAAGCTGCCACTGGCTCCGCCTGCAAGGGCCAGTCTTTTCAGATGTGTTCCTAGAAAGAATACTGAGCCTAGCAAAAATGCCAGAAAGCCCTTTGGGAAGCTATTGGCATGGACTCAATCTGCAGACCCGGGGACAGGCCTACTATTAGAACCTATTCTAATCATGTTCAGCGCCCTTAATTGCTGAGACACACACACCTGCCCTTCATTTCCTCTGCATCACCTGTGTATTATACCTAATATTAGAGAGTAAGCACACTGATTGGCTCAGTTGCCTATCCTTTCTCCATCCCTCAAGCCAAAAGAATGAGTCTGGTGGTCTAACACTGTAGACAACGACATACAATTCCATAATTCAGAATCCCTGTGTTCTAGTTTGCTAGCTGCCAGAATGCAATATACTAGAAACAGAATGGCTTTTAAAAAGGAGAATTTAATAAGTTGCTAGTTTACAGTTTTAAGGCCGAGAAAATGTCCCAATTAGAACAAGGCTATAGAAATGTCCAAAGGCATCCAGGGAGATACCTTGGTTCAAGAAGGCTGATGAAGTTCAGGGTTTCGCTCTCAAGTGAGAAGGCACATGGCAAACAGTCACAGTTTCTTCCTCAGCTGGAAGGGCACATGGTGAACACGGCATCATCTGCTAGCTTTCTCTCTTGGCCTCCTGTTTCATGAAGCTCCCGGGGAGGCATTTTCCTTCTTCATCTTCATAGCGCTGGCTGGTGGACTCTCTGCTTCGTGGTGCTGCAGCATTCTCTGCTCTCTCCAAATCTCCAGCTTTCTCCAAAATGTTTCCTCTTTTATAGGATTCCCTTAAACTAATCAAGACCCACTCAAATGGGTGGAGACATGTCGCCACCTAATCCAGTTTAACAACCACTCTTGATTGAGTCACATCTCCAGGGAGATGATCTAATTGCAGTTTCAAACATACAGTACTGAATAAGGATTAGAAGAAACAGCTGTCTTTACAAAATGGGATTAGGATTAAAACATGGTTTTTCTAGGGTACATAAATCTTTTCAAACCAGCACACTGTGCATGAAGGGTACTGATGGTGGGGAGCAGCTCTCCCAAATTTCTTTTCCTTATTGCCCCTTAAGGAGCTGTTTTAGACTCGTTATTCCATTCCTTCTCCCCCCACCCACACACACATGGAATTTTAAGACCACAGATACACAGAATAGCTGTTTATGTACTAACTTGTATAATTGTGCTTTATACCTAAAAATGGTAAGTTTTTTGTTGTTGTTCCTCCAAACTCCAATACCTCAACCCCTTGGGGGCTCTATCTCCCCCTCAAGCATGCATGAGGGAAAGCCAGCCTCAGGCTTTGGTGACAGGAAGATTGACGATGGGGGAAATCCACAGGATGGGCACATGCTCATTTGCAGGCGTCGGGGAGGCACAGCGAGTTCTTTTGCACACTGGTTATTGAAGCATGCCAACATTTAAAAGCATCACTGTGGACTCTATTTGGTCTGGAATTTATCCTGTTCCATTATGGTCCCTCTTCTCCCTTCTTTGCATACAACTGGCAGCCTTGGAGGAGAAAGGAAGACCCAAAAAGACAGGATGGTGAGGGTGAGGGGATGCAGGGAAGGAGGCTTTGGGTCAGAAGCCTCAGTTTTTGTTTTTTTTTTAAAACAATTTGGCAGTCATCTTATTTTCTACCTTGTCTCTGAAATGCTGCTCCCACACTTCTCTTCTTTTCCATCCCTTGCTGTCTTCTTCAAAGCCTGCAGTACTTCTGGTCTAGGCAATATTCTCTCTTTTTAAACATTTATGGAAGGACACCGGTGGTCCAGGGGCTCCCAGGTAGCCTCAATCAGCACAAGCACCTGTAAGCTAGGTATTACCACCTCCATTTTACAGACAGGGAAACTGAAGCTCAAATGTTCATGACTTGTCTAAAGGCAAGCACTAGTGAGATGCAGAGCTGGCCCCTAGATCCAGTTGTGTGATCTCTGTCCACGCTCCTGTGAGATTTATCTAACAATTTTCATTGTGGTAATGTATATATAAAGGCCACTTTAGCCATCTTTAGGTGTACAGTTCAATGGTATTAATTATATTAACTAAGTGTTGTGCTGTCACCCCCATTGTTCACCACCAAAACTCTTTCATCATCCCAAACAGAAACTCTGTACCCATTAGGCAATAGCTCCCCATTTGCCTCCTCCCAGCCCTGCTAACCTCTGATCTACTTTCTGTCTCTATGAATTTCCATGTTCCGTTTCATAAAAATGAAAGCATTAAGTATTTCTCCTTTGCTGTTTGGCTTCTTTCACTCAACCTTCAAGGTACCTTCAAGGTTCATCAGTATTGTTGCATGTATCAGATCTTCATTCTGTCTTATGGCTGAGAAGTGTTTTGTTGCATGTTATGCTGGTTTGTATCTGTTGTTTACCCCCAGAAAAACCAAGTTCTTTAATGCTCATTCAATATTGCTGGGTGGAAGCTTTTTGATTGTTTCCATGGAGATGTGACCCACCCAACTGTTGGTGGTAACTTTGGAGTCCTTGAAGAGGGAACCATTTTGGGAAAAGCTGTAGAGCCATGGAAGCCACGAGAACTGTGAGAACCACCAGAATCAACAGAGCCCACACAGCCAGAGACCTTTGGAGATGAAGAAGAAAAACACCCCCGGGGGAGCTTCATGAACAAGAAGCCATGAGAGAAAGCTAACAGACTTCACCGTGTGCCCTTCCAGCTGAGAGGGAGACCCCGAACTTCACTGACCTTTCTTGAGTGAAGGTAACCTCTTGTTGGTGCCTTAATTTGGACATTTTCATGGCCTTAAAAGTGCAGACTTGCAACTTAATAAATTCCTCTTTGTAAAAGCCATTCTGTTTCTGGTATATTGCATTCCGGGAGGTTTCAAACTAGAACACATGCGTATGCCGCATTTTGTTTATCTACTCGTCTGTAGATGGACACTTGGGTTGCTTCCACCTTTTGTCTGCTGTGAATAATGATGCTGTGATATCCCCTTCTTCCTTCTTTTTCTCACTGTTTCTTCAGAAACAAATGAACAGAACCTGTAAACTCGTGGTGGGCAGAATCAGCTATTTTAAGGTTGGCATGCTTCCTGGAACTGGCCCCGCGAGGATCCCTCGTTCAGACATACCTCCTGTGCGGGCCCTGCAGGGGGCAGTTGAGAGGGAGGGGACATGCGTGTGCAAGGAGAAGCTGGTGCTGCCGAGGATGAGTCCGGAGGCCTGCGGGGAGGCAGGCGTGAGCGCGGGCGCTGTGGCTGTCGCATCAGGGCTCCTCGGGTGACCTTCAGCACGGAGACCTTCATGGCACCAACCGCCATGAAGCTTCAAAGGGAGCTCACCTGCCCTGCAAAGATGGAAATCAGACCTCGGGGGCTTGCTGGACTGTAGACCCAGATGCTTTCTCCTCGCTTGCGTTACTTGGTGCACCAGAGGAGGCGAAGTCAGCTTGAAGAGGTGAGGGGGGTCCACGACGGCCCAGCACACTGCCCCCCCCCCCGCCCCTCGCTCACACCCCTTCCGGGTGGGAGAAAGGAGAGGAGAGGTGCAGACATACCATCTCCCCCAGGGAGACTCGGAGACCATTGTGGGTGTGACAGAAGACGGGATCCAGGGAGGAGGCCGTTGTGGTGCAGAAACCGCCGCCCTCTGGGGCAGGGTGACAAGAGGCATCCTGGTCGCAGCCGGGGTGGACGCCTGGGGACCTGCCCGGGACGCATTTGGGCTGGGGAGAAGCTGAGGGGGCTGGGAGCTGGGAAGAATGGAGGGAGGGGAAAGAGTCTGGGTAAGTTTCCATCAAGGGTGCTATTGTGTGGGAGTCTCTGTGTCAGGACTCCCAAGATGAAAACCCGCTAATATGGCTCTTTCCCAGCAACTCATCGTCAAGTCCTTCTCCTGGTGGACAGAAATGCAGAGTAAGAGCGGCCGCCTCAAGGTGGCAGCAGCGCCTTCTCTGCTGCCCTCACCGGCCGGTGCCTGCTTTCCCTTGAGCTGAAGAAGTCTGGTCTTCTCTGCACTTGAACTTGCTCTTTGAGGAGCTGAGGACCCTCACAGAACTTACTACAAGGAGTTTGCTTTGTGTTTCTCTTTTCTTAAATTAATGTCCTGGAAATTATGAGGTTATGCTTTTGTGGGCACTTTTTATCTTTTGCCAACGGTCAATATTTTAAATCTAACCCTTTACGATTGTGAAGCCAGTGGTTTTCCAGTAGGATGAGGGAACAGAGAAGGTGGCCAGATGCTCTAATTGAGTCAGCCTGGTCCTGGCAATGAGCAGGGGCCCTGGACAGAGCCCCAGGCAGGCCCTGCTGTGCCCCTTATCTGAACCACTCTGGCGAGCTGGCAGGTTTCCAGAGCAGGGTGACAGGATCTGGACACCAGGCCTATGAGTGGAGAGGTACAGAGGGGAAGGGGGGTGCGTGCTGGGAGGAGATGACATGGTCGCTGGCGTTAAATATCTGCAGGGCCGGCATGGAGAAGAAACAGATTGTTAGGGTCAGGCTGGGTGAATGCATGCTCTGGAAGGGCCCTCAGAAATCCCACCAAATGAACCCCTCATTTTATAAAAGAGGAAGAGAAGGACGAGGTGCTGTGGGCAGAGTCTTATGTTAATTGCATGGCTTTTTAAATTTAATTCCTATTCAAAATTAAATTTATGTTAAAAACCTGCATATATAATAGGATAACAATAACAAAAATGTCTGAGTATGTGAATAGAAAAGACTGGAGGGGAAAATACCTTGAAATATTAGGCGTTTTTCCCTCAGTGCTGGGATTACTGTGATTTTATTTTCTTCCTTATACTTCTCTGTCTTTACCAAATGCACATGTATTATTTTTATAACTAAGAAAAACTTTCTTAAAAAGGAGACTATTCATTTCAACTTATTTTTTGTGCAATGTGGATTTTAAAAATTGGATTTGCTTAATGTGGAATTGTACCTCTAGTGTGCTAAATTAATTTCCAAAACGATTTGATGTAATAGTTGTCCAAAATTGCACAAAATCAGCTCAAGAGGCTGTTTACTTGTGGAGATGTGTATGTAATATAATTTGGCTTATTGAATTTTGGAATGTTCTGAATTTCCTTTTCAAAGCAAACAGTATATGCCCAGCATTAGTTTCAATGCCTCAAACATGAGTACTTTACATGGTTTGGCTTCCCAAGAGTGGTTCTTTTAGACTCTAGACCATGACATGGGCGGGGCGGGGGGGGGTGCTGCAATAAGCAGACAGGGACACTAGGCAAAATTGGGAACTGGGCCAACTGTACCTTCACTTCCTCTTTAGGTGACTTCCTCAACCTGGGGGCCTTTTCTATCCCTAAGGGGCTCCTCTTCACCCGGATTCCAATCTTTGCCTCCCTGGTGCACCTGGTCAAAGAATAAAAGCAAAGCAATTAGTCACACAATACCATCTTACATGAACGCCTAAAAGACTTTCCAGCTATGTGAAGCTGTGTGTATAGGGCGTAGAGAGATGGGATGGGGGTGGGGGTGAATTTATATTTTAAGGAGGAAAAATTTCCAATAATCTTCATTGCCATTGTTCTAATTTTCTTTCTTTTTTTTCTTTTTTTTTTTTTTTTGCCACTTCTCAATAGGAGGTAAATAACTCCTGGAGTGATTCCCAGTGCCCAGTACCTGGAAGGTGACAGGATAATGAGTAGGCCATGCCTTTTACATTACAAAGCTGGAGCATTTTACCACCTTCCCTTTTGGCATGTGAGATAAGACACACTTTGGGCTTCATTATCTTTAACCTGAAGTCTAGGATTTGTGACCGAGTTGGACCTTACTTTTACTTATAAATGGACAATTTAATGTTTGTCTTATGAGTTATGTAGTTCTTGCTTTGATGTGGTAAAATTAATAGAGTTAGGAATGGCATTGTTAGGCTAATTGATGAGCTACAAATTGTTAAGTGCAAATTGGTAAACAGGGGTTCATTCTTCCCAACTGCTGAAAGCTAAGCCTGTTGTCTGGAGCCAAGTAAGTGTTTTGGAAAGGAGAGGCTGACTCAGGGGGATGCAGGAGGAAGTAAAGCTTACCCCAGACTTTTTGGATATGGGATATGTTAAATTGTCATCAATTCCTTTGCTTGATCAGTCTTTGGAAAGCTGAGAACAAAAAATTTTAGAGAACCGTGCAGTCAAAATGCATTGGCCATCTCTTCTTGCAAGTGGGTATTTCAAGCCAGTACTCCTTCCCATTTCAGTACTTTTCTAGCTCATGTGGCCTTTTCAGTATTTCTGGAGATATAACCTTGCCAGCCAGGATTTAGACTAGGAACAACTGCTCAACCAGCCCTAGCATTTTCTACCTGGAAAATTAATGAACTGCACAAACTATATTAAAAACCTTTCATGGGCGGGCCACGGTGGCTCAGCAGGCAAGAATGCTTGCCTGCCATGCCAGAGGACCCGGGTTCAATTCCTGGTGCCTGCCCACGTAAAAAGGAAAAAAAGAAAAAGCCTTTCTAATATCCCAAAAGGGCTTTTAGTCACTGTCCCTGCTGATACCCTCTCCTCTGTGTCTGCCTGACAGGATACCCTGAGAATGGGCTTCTGGCGCCTCTTTCAGTCAGTCTCTCTCTCTCTCTCTCTCTCTCTCTTTTCCTCCATTCTCTCTCTTTCTCTCCCTCTCATCTTGGTTTTCTTCTCTACTCTTCCTTCCTTCTCAGAAACAGAACAAATTCTGCAACTTGCTAAAAATGTCAATTTAGCATTTTTTCACTTTAAATATGACCTTGAGGTCTTATTCTCGATCTCATTCAGCTTATCAAAAATATTTTTTCTGAATAGACACAGGCCACTTCCTCAGAGGAATTCTAGGGAGTAAGAGTTTCTCTATGCCACCACATTTATTTATTTATTTATTTATTTATTTATTTATTTATTTATTTATTTATTTATTTAATGCTGTATGGCGGGGTCACACTTCATTATTTTTCCATGTGAGAATCCTGTTATTGCAGCATCATTTGTTGAATTTTTTTGTTTGTTTGTTTGGTTATTGGTTGTTTTTGCTTTTTTTTTTTTGGAGTGCATGGACCAGGAATCAAACCCGAGTCTCCCGTATGGCAGGCAAGAATTCTGCCACTGAACTACCCTCGCACCCCTGTTATCACATTTATAACAATGATGCTAGAAGAACTTGCCAAGTATGTTAAAAACTGAACACTATTTTTTAAAAACCACCATATAGTGCAATCATTATGCATTAAGCATTGTCCAAGTGATTTCCATGCATTATATTACTAATCCTTCAGGCAACCCTATAGAAAGTAAATACTTTACTCCCTATTTTTCAGATGAAGAAAATGTGTCACAAAGGGGCTAAGCAATCTGTTGAAATCACATCTCCAGTAAGTGGTGCAGCAGGGATTTGAATCCAGTCCTTTGGTTTTTACTCTGCCATGCACCTACACCCAAGGAGATATGAGGACCAGTAAGTCTTCAGCCAGATGTTGGATGGAGAGGCAGAAGTTATTAGATAAGTAAAATATAATTGGATTTAGGCACTCAGAAACTGCGTTATTAAACTATTAGTTTTTCTCTACCTTAGGTTTGGTAGATTGAATTATCCACCCCTAAAATACATGTTCTTGTCATTTCGTGTTCTTGTGTGTGTGGCCCAGCTGAGTAAGGGTGGGCTCTAATCTAATAACTGAAGTTCTTTATAAGCAGAAGAAATTCGGGCATAGTCAGAGAAAGCCAAGGGTTGGGGCAGGAAAACTAGAAGTCATCGGAATCCAGAAGAGAAAGGAGAGGACATTGCCATGTGACAGCAAAGCCAGGAACCCCCAAGACCAGACGGCCAACGGGAACTACTGACCCGGGGCAGGAGTGGAGGCAGGCAAGCCCTCTAGCCTCTGAAATCGTAAGCCAATAAATTCCTGTGGTTTAAACCAACCCATTATGGGGTATATGACACAGCAACCAGGAAACTAAGACACTGGCTATGGCTTCTTCTCTGCACGTGAGCTGGTTGGTCACAAAGCAGTAGATCTTGACTTCAGGTTTGAATTTTATTCTCCAACCAATTCAGAACCCAAGGAGGAAGTGGGAGAGAAGATGGGGTTTAATGCTGAGGCCCTTCCGTCTTGGCTCCTAGGCCTTGCTTCTTGGCACCCCTTTCTATTTAGACACTCAGATTTCTCCCGAACTGCCTGCCTCCTCCCTATTATTTCTTCCACCCCATTCTCAGTTCTAGAGGAGAGTGTCACTCACTCACCCATTCAGATGGGGCTTGGAGGGGGAGTGACTTTGGATCTTGCTTGTGAGACACCTGCAAGGCCATCAGATCACACTCAGCCCTCCGGGATCCCCGTGGGTCTCATGCTCCTCGAGAACGGCCTTCCTGAATGTTCCCTGCTCATATTTTGGCCTCTATGTGCACCCAGGTCAGAGGGCAGTGTGTGGAGAGGGGGAGGGGACATGAACCTTGTTCGGCTGTAAATCATTGTTTCTACGCCATTCTACCGGGCATCAGCAACAAATACTAATATTATAAAATGCATTCTTGACAAGTGGGAAAAGCATGACTATTGCTTAGAACAAACAGTTAATTTTATAATTTTTTCTTTAAAACAACAGATTCGTACACTATTACAGACAGCATTGTTTTTGAAAGAATGGTAGGGCTTTCAAATCTATTATTTTATTTAATCCTCAAGATTTTTAGGGAGGTAAGTTAGGTATGATTATCTTTATGAATCCTAAATTTGTGTATTTTCTGTTACTATTTGTATTGGTTTGCTAATGCAGCTGGAATGAAATATACCAAAAATGGGATGGCTCTTATAAAGGAAATTTATTACAAGTTTGCAGTTCTAAGGCCATAGAAATGTCCAAACTAAGGCATCAAGAAAAAGATACCTTAACTCCAAAGAAAGCCTGATGTCTGTCACATGGGAAGGCACCTGCTGGCATTTGCTGGTCCTTGTTCTTGGTTCCACTGCTTCCAGCTTCTGATGACAGGGGTTTCCTCTCTAAGTGTCTGTGGGCCTTCACTTAGCTCCTCTGGGACACAACTCTGGGTTCTGGCTTGCTTAAGGGAAGGCACAGGCTGAGCTCCAAATGTCCATGTCTAGGCATCTGCTCTCTCTGTTGGTACCCCAAGCATCTCCAAGCATCTCTCTCACCTCTGAAGCAACTATTCTCTGAGCATCTGCTTCTGGGAGTCTCCAAAATGTTTCCCCTTTTAAAGGACTCCAGTAAACTAATCAATTCACACCTTAAATAGGCAGAGTCACATCACTATCTTATCAAAAAGTCACAACACAATTGAGTGTATTATGTCTCCATGGAAACAATCTAATCAAAGGTTCCCACCCTACAGTATCGAATCAGGATTAACGACCTGACTTTCATGGGGTACATAACACTTTCTAACCAGCACACTATCATACCTATTCTGCCCCGAAGGTTATCTAACTGGATCTGGTTAGCTATACCAAACTGTTTTCCTTGGATTAATTTTTGTTTTATTCCTTCTTTTCTCCCTTGGTTGGCAGAATATAAAAATAACAAATGCTGATTGCTACATTTGATGTTTTTTCTTGACTCTGACTTTAAAGAGCCTACCCCTAATATATTCCTATTTTTTCCATTCTAAAATGTTATGTTCCTTTTTTATCTTTGTGAATGCTTAAATAGCTTTCTTTTTTGATGACAAAATAACTATGCATCATAAAAATTTTGTAAAAACCCAGAAAAGTACGAAGAAGAAAATAAAAATCAAAGATAATATTTAAAATTCCACCTAGAAATAAATCTGTAAATTATTTTGTATATGTTTCTTCCCAATTCTCATATCATTTCTATGTATATAGTATCATAACTTAAGATTTCTGATTGTTATACATTTTTTATTGTTTATAATTTTTCTGTATTTTAAGGGATTCTGTGATAAAGAATTATGAATCAGTAAGAAAAAGCCAAATAACCCAAGAGAAAATCAAGCAAAGGCTAGGAATCAGGCAATTCACAGAAAATTCTACTTGAATGTTCAAAAAGCATATGAAAAGATGCTCAATCTCATCAATCATCAGAGAACTTTTTTTAAAATTGCAATTATAAGCATACCCCCGAGATATTGCAGGTTCAGTTCCTGGCCACTGCAATAAAGTGAATATTTTTAAAAATACTTTTATTGATAAAATTTAACATACAAACATTCTTAATATGCAAACATTCCATACATGGTGTATACTCAATGGCTCACAATTTCATCACATAGTTGTGTAATCATCACCATGATTATTTTTTTTGAACATTTGCATCACTCCAGAAAAAAAATAAAGAAAAAGCTCATACATACATACCATACCCCTTACCCTTCCCTCTCATTGACCACTACTCAATTTATTTTAACCTTTGTTCCCCCTATTAGTTTCATCTTTTGAATTTATTTTAGCCTTTATTCTCCTTATTATTTTTTTTATTTTTTATTCATATTTTTTACTCATCTGTCTATGCCCTGTGTTCTAGTTTGCTAGCTGCCGGAATGCAATATACCAGAAATGGAATGGCTTTTAGAAGGGGGAATTTAATGAGTTGCTAGTTTACAGTTCTAAGGCTGAGAAAATGTCCCAATTAAAACAAGTCTAAAGAAATGTCCAATCAAAGGCATCCAGGGAAAGATACCTTGGTTCAAGAAGGCCGATGAAGTTCAGGGTTTCTCAAGTGAGAAGGCACATGGCGAACACGGCATCATCTACTAGTTTTCTCTCCTGGCTTCCTGTTTCATGAAGCTCCCCGGGAGGCATTTTCCTTCATCTCCAAAGGTCACTGGCTGGTGGACTCTCTGCTTCGTGGTGCTGCAGCATTCTCTGCTCTCTCTGAATCTCTCATTCTCCAAAATATTTCCTCTTTTATAGGACTCCAATAAACCAATCAAGACCCACCCAAACGGGTGGAGACATGTCGTCACCTAATCCAATTTAACAACCACTCTTGACTAAATCACATCAACCAGGGAGATGATCTAATTAGTTTCTAACATACAGCATTGAGTAGAGATTATTCTACCTTTATGAAATGGGATTTATATTAAAACATGACTTTTCTTAGGGGGCATACTTCCTTTCAAACCAGCACACCCTGCATAAAAAGAGCATCGGACACAAGGTTTTCACAATCACAGTCACATTGTAAAAGCTAAATCATTATATAAGCATCTTCAAGAAACAAGGCAACTGGAACACAAATGGGGAAATTGAATCTTTCCCCATTTCTCCCATTTCCCCCAAGAGAACTTTGCAAATACTTCTTTATTCACTGTTCAAATCACTCTGGGATTTATCAGGGCATCACACTAACCTGGACAAACCAACAAAATCTCATGCCGTAGTCAAGATTCCACATACTTACGGCGTTCCACCAAACTGACCATAAAAGTTAAATTAGGAAATGTACTACCCAAAATATAAATTTTGCACCAAATATACATCTCTCCCTTTAGTCTCACACAGAAGTTTAAGTTTTAAAATATGGATGGTGTCATCTTTTACCCAGTCTTCTGATATACCTTAGTCCTATTCAGATCAGCAATAAAGCAAATATTGCAATAAAGCAAGTTGCACAATTTCTTTTGTTTCCCAGCGCAAATAATAGTTATGTTTACACTATTCTATAGTCCACTAAGTGTGCAATAGTATTATGTCTAAAAAAACAATGTATGTACATTAATTAAAAAGTACTTTAGTGCTAAAAAATGCTAACCATCAACTGAACCTTCTGTGAGTTGTAATCTTTTTTGCTAGTGGAGGATCACCTGTTTAAAATGTGTAATTTAATGTTTTTTAGTTTATTCCCAAAGTTGTGCAACGATCACCAGAAAATTTGAGACTATTGGATTAGGTAAAAGTTTTATGGCAGCTAGGACTGTTCTGTGGTCAATATATAAAGAATTCCCTATCCCAACCCTAAGTATAGAAATAGATGAGAAAAAATATATTGCATGTTGGTGGAGGGTTTTGCCTCAATGTTGTGGCTGCTGACAGATCAGGGTGGTGGTTCTGAAGGTTGACGTGGCTGTGGCAATTTATTAAAATAAGACAACAACAAAGTTTGCCACATTACTTTTTCACGAAATATTTCTTTATAGCATGCAGTGTTTTTTGGATAGCATTTTATCCACAGAAAAATGTTTTTCAAAATTGAAGTCAATCCTCTCAAACCCTGCTACTGCTTTATCAATGAAGTTTATATAATATTCTAAATCCTTTGTTGTCATATTCACAACATTTTCACCAGGAGTAGTGTCCATTTCAAGAAACCACTTTCTTTGTTTATAAGTAAGAGGCACTTCCTCACGTGCTCAAGTTTTATCACGAGATTGCAGCAATTCAGTCCCATTTCCGGGCTCCACTTCTAATCCTAGTTCTCTTGCCATTCCACCACAACTGAAGATACCTCACCCACTGAAGTCTTGAACTCTTTAAAGTCATTCATGAGGGTTGGAACCAACTTCTTCCAAGTTCCTGCGAATGCTGATATTTTGACTTCCTCCCACGAATCACAGATGTTTTTAATGGTATCTAGAATGATGAATCCTTTCCAGGAGGTTCTCAATAGAATTTGCTCTTATCCATCAGAGGAATTGCTATCTATGGCAGCTATAGTCTTTCAAAATGTATTTCTTAGATATTAAGACTTGAAAGTCAAAATGACTCCTTGGTTGATGGGCTGCAGAAAGGATGCTGTATTAGCAGCCATGAAAACAACATGAATCTCCTTGTACATCTCCATCAGAGCTCTAGGGTGACCAGATACATTGTCAATGAGTAGTAATATTTTCAAAGTAATTTTTTTTCCTGAGCAATAGGTCTCAAAAGTGGGCTTAAAATATTCAGTGTACTAAGTTGTAAACAGGTGTGCTGTCATGTAGGTTTTATTTTCCATGTATGGAACACAGGCAGAGTAGGTTAGTGTAATTCTTAAGGGCCCTAGGATTTTTGGAATGGTAAATAAGCATTGGCTTCAACTTAAAATCATCAGCTGTGTTAGCCCCTAACAAGAGGGTTAGCCTGTCCTTTGAATCTTTGAAGGCAGGTGTTGACTTCTCCTTTCTAGCTATGAAAGTCATAGATGCCATCTTCTTACAATAGAAGGCTGTTCATCTACATTCAAAATCTATTGTTTAGTGTTACCACCTGTATCAGCTAGGGTTCTCTAGAGAAACAGAGTAAGCAGGAGATATCCATAAATATGAAATTTGGAAAAGTGTCTCATATAACCATGGGGATGTAGAGTCTAAAGTCTGTAGGGCAAGTTGTACGGTGGCAGCTCTGATGAAGGTCCACAACAAGTTGTCAGGAGAGGCCAGCTGGGCAACTGTGGATATATAAGGGTCCAAGATCTGTAGGGCAGGCTGCAAGCTGGCAGCTCCAATGAAGGTCCTCAATGTACTCTCAGGAGAGGCCGGCTGGCTGAAGCAGGAAGAGTGATTGTCTCTTCTGAATCCTCCTTAAAAGCCTTCTGATGGTTAGATTAAGCATCACTCATTGCAGAAGACACTCCTCTTAGCTGATTGCATGGATGCACCCAACATGATCATGATTTAAGTCCATGAAATGTCTGACAACAGACAGGCCAGGACTTGCCCAACCAAACAACCGGGCACCATCACCTGGCCAAGTTAACACAGGAACCTGACCATGGCACCACCTTCACCGTTATCTTCGCTAGATCTTCTGGATAACTTCCTGCAGCTTCTACATCAGCACTTGTTGCTTCACCCTACACCTGCATGTTATGGAGATGGCTTCTTTTCTTAAACCTCAAGAACCAGTCTGGCTTCAAACTTTTTTTCTGCAGCTTGCTTACCTCTCTCAGCCTTTATAGAATTGAAGAGAATTAGAGCTGTGCTTAGGTTTAGCTTTGACTTAAAGAATCGTGGCTGATTTGATCTATCCAGACCATTAAGATTTTCTCTGTACCAGCAATAAAGCTGTTTTGCTAATTATTTACTATTTTTTTGTATGCTGTGCAGTGAGGATCACATTTCATTCTTCTTCCATGTCAATACCCTGTTATTGCAGCACCATTTATCAAATTTGTTTTTTTTTTGGAGGGCAGGGACTGGGAATCAAACCCGAAACTCCTGCATGGCAGGCGAAAATTCTACCACTGAACTACCCATGCACCTCTAATCATTTCCTTTTTCTGGGAGGTGCACAGTCCAGGAATTAAATCTGGGTTTCTCACATGAAAGGTGGGCATTTTAACCACTGAACTACCCATGCACCTCTAATCATTTACTTTTGATGAATAATGCCAAAAGGCTATCAGGAAAGTTGTACCAATATATGCTTCCATTAAAAAATATTTAATCTATGTATACATCCAGAAACACCATTGTATGAGTCTATACATTTTACCACACTTGAAACAACCCTAGATATAATCACAATTTCAATTTTTGCCTATTTAATAAGCAAAAATAATGCTTTAGTACTGTTTTACTTTGTTTATTAATCTCTCATGAGGCTGAAATTTTTGTGTGTGAATTGCCTCTTCAATTCTTGGCCCATTTTTTTTTCAATTGAGGAGCTAATCTTTTAAAATTTACTAATTTGTAAGAATTCTTTCTCTGCTAAATATCTTAACCTCCTCTCTATTACATATTACAATTAGCTGCCATTTGTCTTTTTAATAGTGTTTAGATACTATTTTAAAATTTAAACACTATGAGTGGTTACTGAATTTTACCAAATGCTTTATCAGTATATAATGACAATTTTCCTTATTTTCTAAACTATACATGACGCCTATTTCAGTAACAAGTGACCGCATATTAGACTGTTTTTGTATTCCATAAACTATTTAGACCAGACATTTTTGCTTGAATTTGGCTGTTCTTTTTAGGAGAACAAGCCATTTCATTCTGTTAGGGATGCCAATTGTTTCCTGCCTTGTGGAATCCTCCACAGCTGAACACATGACCCTGCCAAACCCAAGCATCAGCTAATTGGACCAGGAGTGGACATGTGACCCGAGGGTTCCCTTAGGAGACTGGCACGTGACCAGGCTGACAGGCAAGTGAGTGGGGTCCATAAGATTCCCTCCAGGGAACCTGGGAGATTGAGGTGGTCAGTGGGGGGCGCCTGAGCTGAGAGGCCATGCCAAGAGCTGGGTTGTAGGTGTGCAGGGCCACAAGTGTGCAGGGCAAATGGTAGGTGTGCAAGCAGCTCTGTAAGAAACCCTATGGTTCTGGAGAGGTGGCTTCCTGAGGGCTTCTCAATCTCCTCTCCGTCTCAGCTGCACTATCTGCCCTTGGATTCTGAGAGAGCCACAGGTTTCTTCCCATTGTATCCCTTCTCTTTTATTAAAGGTAGTTGGAGCAGGTTTCTGATTTGTGCAATGAGAAGCCATCCCTGTATGCCCACACATCTTCCTATCCGCCACCTTGCTGGGTGAAGTCAATGGCCACAGGCAACAGGAAAGCCAGGAGGTCCTTGACTGTCTTAAAAAACAAAAGGGTTTTCTTCAGCATTAAATGATCCCAAAGGTTCCTTCTAGCTGTATAGCTCTATGAGCTAAGAACTCCATGGAGCTTTGTAGTGGGTCGTTTTCTAAAGCCTACTTGGTTGAACTCTCGAGTGACAAAGATCCAATGAAAATTAGGAGTTGGAAGAGAAGGTGTTACTTAGAGAGACCTCTTAAGATAGGATGAAATTTTTTATTTTCAAAAAAGTGTTTCCATAAAACCTGAAGGCACATCTTGCTTGTGTGTCATTGAGTATCTCCTGCTTTGTAAACAGATGCCCTCAGCTATCTATGCTTCATGCTTGCCAGCAGGGACAGTAGCCAGCTGCTCCTGATATGGCCCTCTGAAGTGAGTTCGATGGAAGGGTTTTGGTTTTTCATCAATAGCTGACAAGCCAGTATGGGCCGATTTTCTTAAAGTAAGTGTTGATTTGGGTCTCTAAAACCACCCCCCAGGCAGACTGATGTTGAGGGGACCACACAGCATCAAGATAAGAGATGACCCCACTCTGAACAAAGCAGTTCGGTTTCCTTTCCCATGTAAAACAAAACTCTGAAATGCATGCCCTAAAGATCAGCAGGCTAATCAGGGCCTTAAGACTGAAACGTTCAGATTATGAAACATGACCCTGGGAAGTGAGGAGGAGCCCAAGGGTGGTCAGGGTCAAACTGCAGTAGCCCCGAGCCAGAGCACAGCGCCCACCCAAGGTGTTCTGGGGGGTGAAAGCAAGTCGTCCGTCACCACTGGGACAGACATATATGTGTAGTGTGTGTGCGCATCTGTGTTGGCCATCTTGTTAGTATCAATATAGTGGCAATGCTCTGCATATATTATCTTCTTATGGTGATTATATTTGTGTTTAGACTAATCAACATATATTTATTTGTACTATCAAATTCTATGTGAACAATCAGTTCACATCATTTGGTATCGGTTGGGCTATGTGAAGAGACGCAGACATTAATCTTGAAGATTATAGGATCTGGTGCCAGGAAGGATAACTGTATTAGTACTGAAGTCTCAACTCTCTAGCACACATAAAAATGATTGGCTTTTTGTTTTATTTTATTTTGCATGGGCAGGCACTGGGAATCGAACCTGGGTCTCCGGCATGGCAGGCGAGAATTCTGCCATTGAGCAACTGCCGCACTGCCCAAACTGGCTTTTAAATTACTTTCAAGTCCTTGGTAATTGCTAATCTCTTTAGGGTTTTTTTTTTTTTTTTTTTTAGCATGGGTAGGCTCCAGGAATCAAACCCGGGTCTCTGGCATGGCAGGTGAGAACTCTGCCACTAAGCCACCGTTTCACCGCCCTTTTCAGGGATATTTGGATTGGGTCTTAGGCTGGTTTTCCACAAGTGGATCCTGGGATAATGATGATTCATATGAAAGCTGTTTACTAGGAAATTTCCTTCTGGAGAAACTGGTAGGGGAGCAGGGAAGTGAGCCAAGCAAGGGTGTGACAGCAAAGTCCCTTCTTTGCCCAAGAGGGTAATTGCTCAATCCTGCATTGGGACCGTTGCCATCTGGGGCAAGGATAGCCCCTGGGGCATCTTAATTCCCAGCACTGTTTTTCTAGGTCCAACAACCTCCACAGCCTGATTGTTGCAAGGCTGGCCAGTAGGAGTGAAATCACAGAGAGTCCTTGTGCAATAAAGAAGTCCCAGAGGGTCTGGGTGGACCACCAACAAGCTGGAAGAAACAAAACCCAAGCTTGCCACTTAAGTAAAGGAAGGTCTCAATTAAGAATGCATCTGGCAGCAAACAGTATGGACCTGACTCAGTGCCTAACTCCTTAGCACAAGAAACTCAGAGGTGGGCAAACTGAGATTGGTGTAGCTGCTTCCTGGAGTTATTAGTGGACCATGTCCTGACTTTTTCTGCTCCATTGTCCGGACCTGGTGGTCTTCTCTACTTGCTTGTTGCTTCCAGGTGACAAGATGGCTTGGCTATGTCCAGCCTCATGTCTGCCTTCCCGGCAGGAAGAAGAGGAACAGAAAGGAGAAGGCCATGTATCCATCATGAAAGAAAAGATTTGTCCAGAAACCTCTAGCAAACTTTTGCTTAATTTTTAGGCTATAACTGGGACACACAATGAGTTTTAGGTATAAGGAATTCCTGGAGTGTGGCAATGAATGAGAATCCACAGTGTCTACCCAAAGGGGGCTTTATGACCACAACATAAGAGGCCACCCAGTGGGCTGCCCAGAAAGAGATACAGGTCCAAGTTCAGATTCCTGGGGACAAGACCAGAACTGGCCCATCAGGAATGGAGGCAGGACTGGCTCCTGGATGTGACACCCGGGCAGCTGTCTTAAAATTCTTAATAATTGCATCTTTGAACTTGGGCCATGTAAGTTAAGTCCAATGGGATGGTGAAGCAAGCCCGTGAGCAGAGATATCCAGCGACAGCTCACACACAAGCGGGGTTGGGTGAGCAGTTAGCTCAGCGGCACGTGTCAGGGTGGCGGTCTGGGCCCTGACTGGTGATGGCAAGTGGCGGAAGCAGCAATGGGGCAGCTATGGCCAAAGCTCCAGGGGTGGAGGGTTTCCAGACAGGGGCAGTGCCGGGCCCACGGCAGGAGGTGGGAGGGTGGCTTGCTCTCTCTCTGTGCTCAGAAGCCGTCCCTGGGGTATGGGCACAAGTATTAACTCTTTATTCTGGGCACCCAGGCAGGAAATGCTAGTGCTCCGGTAGTAAAACGTTGTCAGTAATTACTACAAAATAAAAATGTACACATGGATAGTGCAATAAAACTATCAGGGAGTTACTAGAATTCTTCAGGGTTTAGAATCGCTAGTTTTGGAAACTGCTGTAACATGGCAAAGTAAATATCCACAGACTTAGAAATAGAAATTAAATTTAAAGATTTTTTTTGTACCTGACAGAAAAGAACACTATTTTCATAGGAAGCATTGGATGAACCAGTTATTAATGAAGACAATATTTAAAACCGATTTTGCCTTAAATTGAAGATACAACTGATAGAATGCATCAAAACGCATTTGAATCATAGACAAGTTATCATTAAATCACTTTCAGCTTCTTGTATGACCTTTGTCACAAAGGTCATAGGAAGTTATAAAATGCCGTTGCATAAATTTACACTTTAAATTCATACTAAGATGACACTGATTTGAATGAAGAGTTAGATGTTTTTAGAAAATTTGCTCCACAAGAAAATCACTTCTAGATGTACTAAAATTTGTATTTCAAAAAATAATTTATCAGAAATTTGTCCCAATATTGTCACATCCTGCAAAATATTCATTACAACTCCAGTAACTGCATCAGCAGAATGATCCTCCTTAAAACGAAAATAATCAAAAATTGTTTGTGATTTGCCTTTTCTGAAAGTGATTGCTATTGCTTTCAAATATACAGATTGAAAATGAACTTGCTGAAAAATGAATTTTGATGGCCTAATAAATGAATTTGCAGAAGAGTGAGCCAGAAAAATCTTATGCTAAATCAGGATATCACCAGTAAAGTGACATCACCAACACACCAGTAAAGTATTACTTACTATATCATAAAATGATGACGCTGAAAATATTTCGAAGGCGAGTTTCCGTTACTACCTATGTGCCACTATTACCCCAAACTTTTATCAATAATATTTTCCAGGAAAAAGCTTTATATTTTAGTACCTCTAATGGTATTTTTCTTCTGCTTTTGCATTTGTGTTTTGCAGCCAGCCCTGCAGATTCTGGAGCCGCTCACATGCTGAGGTCACACCTGAGCCTCCCGAGGGCCTCCAAGTGAATCTCCTCTGCTCCCCCCAGCTTCCTGTCTCTCTTAAGGTCCTTTTATTTTGTGCCTGCATCTTGCCCCACACACCTGCTTCCTCCGTGCCTTGACATCCTCATGTCTGCCTTCAGGTCAAGTGCTCCTTGTCCACCCACTGACCCTGTGGCTGAGCCCCAAGTCTAGATTCCAGCGGCTCAGTCCAGCCTCTGGACTCGTTGGCCTGGTGCCAGGGGCCCCCTTGTTCCCATCTGTGGACTTTGGGGGGAAGGTGCCCTGGGCTTGGGCTCCCCTACCTGGAGAGTAACTTGGCTTCAATTCCCAGCTCAACTTCTGTCCACCATGTGTTCAGCATCTTCACTCTAAGAAACAAATTCAACCAAGTACAGTTTGAAAAGGTTGAGAAGGATTTCAGGGATCTCTTGCTCAGTTCTCCATCGTCAACCCATTAAGAACAGGACTTGGAGGAAAATTTCAAAGAGCAATGCAATGGCCATACATTTTTAGTTAAGGATACTCTAAGTTCATCTTAACTCTTTTTTTTTTTTAATGTCTCCTGTCTCATTCAACATTAAACTGTGTTTGAAAAAGTTAAACAGCAAAAACATAAGTAAAAGAAGAAACAATTATTTCCCAGTAGACAAGATTTTAAGAATGCATTTTTGGGAAGATTCAAAATATACAGTAAAATCAAGACTCTTGCTAGACATCTCCAGAAGCAAACTTTAAAGCTTCCAGTTGAAAGAAAAGTATAAATTAAAATCCTTTGATTACCCCAAACAATGTAACCGGTTAACACCTGAGTTACCTGGAAGTCAGACTTCGCAGCAACCCATGTGGCAATGGAACGTGGCGATGGAAAGACGTTCCCTGAGCACATAATCAATGTGCTGAAGGCCGCTTGCTTCAAGGGGAGAAGAGGGACACATCAGCGCCTCTTCACCCTTGTTTTACAGTCTAAGTAACTTTGCTTTGCCAGCCCACAGCAAAGTAGAACCAAGGATTTATGAGGAGAGCAGAGTGCTGTTAAAACACAGGGCGTCGTCCTTGACCGGGCTGGGGGGGTGGGGAGGTGGGGGTGGGGGTGGGGGGTGGCTGACGCGCAGGCGCTGTCCAGGAACAGTTAGGAGCCAGGCGGTGCACGTGCGCAGTCCCCGCTCCCGCCTCCAGCTAAGAAGCCTGGACGACGGCCTGCTCCTGGCCTAACCCTGTGCTCCGTGCCCAGCGCAGAGGGATGAAAATCTCAGCGCCTGCCCTTGGGGACCCATATGCTGGCATATAAACTGACACATTAAAAAGGCAGTTTGAAGCTAGCGTGGTTGTATAAGGGGTGTTCTAGAGTGATGAACAGGTTTTTAAACCAGAGAGTGGGGATGGGTTGTGCAAAGTGGGATTGCACTTAAATGTCCCTGAATTGTACATTTTACTGTGGTTAATTGACTATTATGCGAACTTCACCTCAAAAGAAAAGAAAACAATATAGCGTGGGGATTGTTAAGTGCTAGAGAAGACTAAAGCTAGAATGCATTTCAGATTTTCAGTGTGACCTTGTGGTGGTTTTGAATGATATAATGCCGAAAAACATTCTTAAATCGTATCCATTCCTGTGTGTGTGTGTGAACCTATTGTAAGTAGGACCTTCTGATGAGGTGACCTCACTTAAGGTGTGGCCACCTCAATCAGGATGGGTCTTAATCCTATCACAGGAGTCCTTTATAAGAGAATGAAATTCACAACCAGAGAGAGAGAGAGGGAGAGAAAGCCACAGAAGCAAGAAGCTAAAATCAACAAAGTGTGAAAGACAAGGAAGAGACCAGGAGATGCCACCATATGTCTTGCCATGTGGCAGAGAAACCAAGGACCCCCAGCCCAGGACGCCAGTCTTCCGGGGGAGAGCACTGCCTTGATGCTGCCTTGATTTGGACATTTTCCCAACCACAAAACCGTGAGTGAATAAATCCCCGTTGTTTAAGCCAATGCATTTCATGATATTTGCTTGAGCAGCTTAGGAAATTAAACAGATGTCATGAAGGCCAAAACCAGGACCGTGCCAGGGGGAATGGAGAAGGAAGAAAGAGTCTAAAAGGCAAGGAGGTAGGGTTTCCAGTTTAGGATGACGGATGGGGCATGAAGGTTGGGGAGAAGGGGGCGTCAGGTTGTTTCTCATATTTCCGGCAGGTGGGAAGAGTGAGTTGGAGATACTTCCTCCCCAGGAGCATTGCTGTGTCCCAGCTGACATTCCAAATGACCTGGAGTTGCCAGAATTATCGACAAAGCTCAGGGAAGCATGAAATCCATTTAGTAGTGACTTTCTCTGTTGGGAAAGAAACCACCTCACTCTCAATGAATGGTACGCAGAGAAGATAGGGGAAGGTCCTTGAGGGCAGGGAACGTATCATTTATCCTTATGTCGCTCATGCCTAAATGTGGTGGATGCTTAATAGTGGTTTATTTATTTGATTTATAGAATCCAATTAAAATCATCTTGACCTTTCCCAGCCGTCTCCCTTTAGGGAATAAGATAAGATGGAGGAAATTTATGGATGTTTTTTGACCTTGAGCTGATAGTGGCTGTTTCCGGAGAAATTTCTCTTTCAAACGGAATTTTTCATTTCTTGAGAGAGTTGAAAAGTCCTTGCTGTCTTCTTGGGTCAGATCTTCTGAAGCCCAGACAACAGCCTTTCCATGTCCTCAGGCTTCCGGCAGATGCCACTTCACCCCTTGACTTGACGTGGGGCATGGAGTGGGACAGATGGCCATCTCAGGCCACAGCCACCCCACAGAGGACAGGGTGACGGCCTCCCGTGCCCCAGGCCAAATGACGGAGGCCGCATTAGGCAGACCCAGGGCACAGAATGTCCTCCGAAGCCTTCCTGACCCCTCGAAGCTTCCTCAGAGGCTTCTACTTGGCAGAAAAGTTCATGTGTGAGACACAATTTCTGAACAATTAAGAGGCCAAGATGCACTTAACAGAAAAGCTCAGAATTGGGTCAGGGCTGGATGGAGGAGAAAAGCTGTCTCCATGCATTATTGAGCTTATCTGAAATTTTCATGATTTTAATTGCTGATATCTACTGAAACCACGCAGCTTTTTCATTTGAATGTTTTGTTTCAAAAACTAAGCTTTAAAATATAGGAGTGTTTTATCTTTTATCAAAGAGCTGTGAGTCATGAGTGATATTCTGAAAAAATTGGCTGTAAAACGTCAGTGGCCTTTGAAGTAGGAACGCAACCAAAATAAAACAGGAATCAAATCACTCAAGGAAAACCAGCTCCAAGAAAGCGCCCAAGCATGCACATCCTTGTACAATCATTATTAGACTGGATTGGTCAAATAAGTTTGAGAATTCTGAGAACAGGTTTTGTCATTTTACATTGTGTGCTGCCAGGGAAGGGGGGCTGGGACACCAAACGAAGGAGGCGGTGGGACCTTCTGGGTCCAAGGTCACGGCACTTGCCTGGAGAGGTCACATTTCTTATTTCTTTGGAATCCTCCTGAAGTAGCTGTGATTTTCTGTAAACCTGCAGGTTATTCAGCAGGTGTCATCGGCTGGTTGCCCAGGAAGCGGACCCCGAGGTGAGCCATCTCCACTTCAGCCACCCCTCTGTGGGTAGGTCACACATGTAGCTGGGAAGGGGTGTGCGGCCAAGGAAAGGGTGTGCAGCCAGCTCCCAGGGTGGGAGGGGGGCGTGGAGGGACAAGACACTCAAATCCCCTCTGGATCTGCTGTCCCCGCCCAGGGACCATGGCACACGTGAGATGACTTGGTCAGCCCAAAACTGACCCCGGGAACAGGACTGGCCTGGAGCTCGGGTGCCGTTAGGGATTGAACTGTGTCTGCCCAAGTGGACTTGTTCAGGCCTAGAACCCCTAAAACCTCAGCATCTGACCTTGTTTGGAAATGGGCTCATTTCAGATGGAATTGGTTAAGTCAAAATGAGGTCCCATTGTCATACAGTGGGCCCTGATCCAGTGTGACTGGTGTCCTTATAAGAGGAGGACAGACAGACAAGAAGCCGTGTGGAGATGGAAGCAAAGGCTGGAGTGATGCAGCCTCTGCAGGTTTCAGAGGCAGCACAGCCTGGTGACTCCTTCATTTCAGACGTCCAGCCTCTAAAACTGTGAGAATAAAATTTCTGTTGTTTCCAGCCACCCAATTGGTGGCACTTTGTGACGGCAGCCCTAGGAGACCTCGCTGTGTGTGTGTGTGTGTGTGTGTGTGTGTGTGTGTGTGTGTGCGCGCGCGTGCGCGCGCAAAGGAGGCCAATGATCCTGGGCCATTTCTGAATTCAAGCAGCCCTGCTCCTGTAATCTCCCACTAAAGGAAACAAGAAGGGGCGCTGTCCTCAGCTGGGGGGCTGAAACTATGTCAGGAGAGACTTTTCCTACGGCGAGGCTGTGGCATCAGAAGGAGCTGATTTGGGAAATAGAGGTCTGTGGCTACACCTACGGCAGTCCAGAGGAGGCTGTGAGTTCGGGGTGCCCCCCTTTTGCCTGGCACACCCCCACCCACCTCCCTGGGGCTGATGTGCAGGCCCAAATGTGCCAGCACTCCCGGCTGTGCCTGTGCCTTCGGTTCCTCTCCACGCTCTCCCAGGGCAGCCCTAGATCTCAGAGCTTCCCCACAGTTTCGAGCCAAAAGCAGAGAGGAGCTCCAGCAGAACTGGGTTCAGATGCTCCGAACTGAGGGCAACGGTTTCATTAAACCCAGGAGCCGTCTTTGCCGAAGACAGGCTGCACTTGTGCATTCTGAGACAGAGTCTGGGCTTTTCTGCAATTTTGCTGGATACCCAGAGTTTAATTGTGGGGCACTGCCTTCTAGAAATAACAGATATGACACAGAGATATTGGAGATATTATGTTTATTGGCTGCCTGTATCAGATAAGCAGAGTCTTCATAAAATCCTTGTCTGGTTTGAAATTTTAATATATATATTTTTAATACACCCACCGCCCAGCCTCAAATGGTATTTCAAGGCAGACTTATTGAGGACCAGGACGCTGGGTTATACCAGTGTCTATTTATACCAGTGTCTATTTGTGCTTCAGAATCTCTACGAACTAAAACTGGCTTCCAAAAGTGAGCATGTGTTCTATATCTAACAATATTGAGATATTCAGAAAATTCATGCCCCTTATAAAAAGAAAGTGTGCCTTGGTTCTTTTAAACATTTAAAGTGTAAAAGCTCATAAGGATTGCATGAGTTCCCTTTCTGTGATTGAGTTGCAGAGCTGTCATTTTTCTTGTAGTCACTAGACTCCACTGTTTATCCTAATTGCAGCTGGAGAGACGGATTCATCTTTAGCTATATCCTCCAGCTTTACTTCCTCACTTCAAACACACTTTTAAATATTCCTGTTTCAGCTCACAGACTGTTCTTGTCCTTTTCACAGTGTTGCAGAGGTATCACTCATTTAAACCGCAATTCACCATTTTATCCTAATTTTAACCTAGCTTTATCCTAACCTTTTCAAAAAAGGTTCTTTTTTTTGTAGTATTTTTTAGCATTTATTATGATAATATATAGAGCATAAAATTTACCATTTTGCCACTGATATATGTACAGTTCAGTGGTAATAATTATATTTACAACATTGTGCCATTCATCACCAAAACTTTTTCATCCCCTGTAAACAAATCCTGTACCCATTCAGCAATAACTGCCCATTTACCTGCCCCATTTCCTGGTAACCTTTAATCTACTTCCTGTCTCTATGAATTTGCTTATTCTAGGTATTTCATATAAGTGGAATCATACAATAATTGGTATGGTAGGCTTACTTCTTGGCGTAAGATTTTCAATCACCTGTGTTGTGGCATGTATCAGAACTCCATGCCTTTTTTTTTTTTTGAAGGATTTATTTATTTATTTATTTATTTATTTATACATTCTGGATACTGAACATTAACTGGATATATTAGTTCCAAATATTTCCTCCCATTGTCTATGTCTTCTTTTAACTTTCATGATAAAGTCCTTTGAATAACAAAAGTTTCTAATTTTGATGAGGTCCCATTTTTCCATTTTTTCTTTTGTTGCTTGTACTTTGGGTGAAATGTCCAAAAAACCATAGCTTAATAAAAGGTCCTGAAGATGCTTCCCTACATTTTCTTCTAGGAGTTTGATCGATCCATGCCTTTTGATGGTGGAATATTATTCTGATGTATGGATCAGCCTCGTTTTGCTTTTCCATTCATGTGCTGATGCACACTTGGCTTGCTTCCAGCTTTTGGCTGCGGTGATACCCTAATAACCTTTTATTTGAGGCCTTGGCCCCTGAAAATGTGGTAGCCTAGAGGCCCCTTTACTTTTGAGGGCAATGCTGATAATTACTAGTGTAAATGTGCTCATGAATGGATTTCCACACTTTTTATTCCCTACACTTTTCTTTTAAAAATATATTTAAAATGTCATGAGTGATTAGAAAAACATAAAATAACAAGTGTTAGCAAAGATATGCAGAAAGTGGACCCCTCATGCATTGCTGGTGGGATGTGAAATGGTGCAGCCCCTGTGGAAAATTTCAGCGGTTCTTCACAAAGTCAAACAGAACTACCAAATGACCTGGCAATCCTACTTCTAAGCATCCGTCAAATGAACTGAAAGCAGAGACCCATCAACAGGTGAATGGATAAACAAAATGGGGTATATGCACACAATGGAATATTATTCAGCCATGAAAAGAATTAAAGTTCTGATACATGTGATAACATGATGAACTTTGAAAACATGTAGCTGAGTGAAATAAGCCAGAGGCAAAAGGAAAAATATGGTAAATTCCACTTGATATGAAATCTCTAGAATAGGCAAATTTCACTGATACAGAACAAAGATTACAGGTTACCAGGGGCTAGGGGGAAGGGGGAGTGAGACGGGGAGGTGGTGCTGAATAGGGCGAGAGTTGCTGTTTGGAGGGATGTAAGAGTTTTGGTGATGGATGGTGGTGATGGTTACACAGCCCCGTGACTGTAATGCCACTGAACTGCACACTGAAAAAGGGTTTAAAAGACAAAAAAGGCACAAGTAATACATATCCATGAGGTAAAATGAGAAAGCAAATGCACAGAAAGAAAAAGAAAATTCATGGATGTGTCTATATTTATAAATACGTACAAAATATGCATAAATATTTATGAAAACATGAGATATTCCACAACTTTTCAACATTTTCTCCACTTAATATGGCATAAACATGTTCCTTGTCAACTCACATACATCTACTTTATTCTAATGGCTATATACTTTTGCATCATATGGCTGTCTTAGAACTAAATTCATCTTTTACTGTTGGTCATGTAAATTATTTAACCACCTTTGGTATTGTGCAAATGCAGTGATGAACATCTTATAGTTATATTTCTGCTCATTTTGTCCAATTACTTTTGTTAGATACATTTTCTGGAGCCCACTTCCCTTTTGGTCATAGTTCTCTTTGTGACCTCAACCAGCCTCCTCAATGGAAACTAGTTTTGCTAACCCAGAATTCATTATTGCTCTGCTGGATTCTTCCCATTCGTTCCTCTGACCTCCACTCTGCATTTTAGTTGCTGTAGCTCCTGAAGTTCCTTGCTTGGGGATCTCCAACCCTTTGCTAGAGACTATGTGGGGTGGGGTCAAAGGTGCCTTGATAATTCCGTCCTTCCCTCCCATGTCTCATCAATGCTGATTTCCCTTCCCCTGTCCCCTCTGCAAATGCCTGCATCTCCCATGCTTCTGTTCTTGGCTTCCCTTCTTTGTACTCTCCCTAGCTACCACTCCCTCTGATTACAATTTTTAAGAGAAGGATTCACTTGAGCTGTGTTTCCTCTGATCCCTGGACTCATATCCCCCAGTAGCTTCTTGGTCTCTCCACATGCAGCAATCTCAAAGAGGGTTGTCCCCAGACTAGTACCTTGTTTTACCTGAAACTCTCAGCGGAATGCAAAAATAACAAACAGAAGCAAGTTAACCCCCATCCCCAACATAAAACAACTCCTGTGTTGTTTTCTAAAATCGAAGATATTCACTCTCCTCCTTCACAGTTCTCCAGATTCAGATTCATGGACATTTACTGATGCCATCAATCCAAATCTGTCTCCTGCTTTAAACTCTCTCTTGGCTTCCTGTTGCATTTGTCACCTGGACTCTGCAGTGGCCACTAGGCTCTGTGACCTGGCCTCACCCCCACCCTTGTCTCCTGGGCGCCACTGCTCCTTCTACCTTCCCTTCACTGTGGAAACGGATGCATGCCCCAGAGACTTAGCACTTTTCCTCCCAGCCAAGAACCACTTTCCAGATGGTGCTTTTGGTGTCAAAACTAAAAACTCATTGCCAACTCCAAGATGGTCTAGATGTTCTCCTTTTTTTCTTCTAGAAGTTTTATTGTTTTGTGTCTTACATTTAGGCCTGTGATCCATTTTGTGAGAGGTAAGAGGTCTGCATCTGGATTCTTTTTTGTGGATATGGACGTCCAGTTGGCTGAGCACCATTTGTTGAAAAGATGATCCCTTCTTCATTGACTTACCTTTGCATCTTTTTTAAAGATCAGTTGACTGTGATTGCATAGGACTATTTCTGAACACATACATTTTCCCCCTACATTTTTTTCTTAAATTGTGAAATATAACATATGTACAAAAAAGTACTAAATTTCCAAGTACATTTTAACAAGTAGTTACAGAACAGATTTTAAGATTTGGTGTGGGTTATAGTTCCATGATTTTTTTGGTTTTTCTTCTAGCTGCTCCAAGACACTAGAGACCAACAGAAATATCAATATAATGATTCAGCAGTCATGCTCATTTGTTAAATCCTATTTTCTCTGTTATGCTCCTCCTTCTTTTAAAATAACATATACATAAAAGCAATACATTTCAAAGTACATCACAACAATTAGTTGTAGAACAGACTTCAGAGTTTGGTATGGGTTACAACTCTGCAATTTTAGTTTTTTTATTTCTAGCTGCTCTAAGATTCTGGAGACTAAAAGAAATATCAGTATTATGATTCAGCACTCATACTCATTTGTTAAACCCAACCTTCTCTGTATAACTCTATCATCGCCTTTGATCTTTCTGCCACTCTTTACGGGTATTTGAGCTATGCCCATTCTAAGTTTTTCATGTTGGAAAGGGCTGTCCATAATATGTGATAGGGGGATGGAAGTAGTTGATGCTCTGGAGAGGCTGGCCTCTCTATATTTCTTATCTGGTCCAGGGACCCATCTGGAGGTTATAGGTTTCTGAAAAGTTACCCTAGTGCGTGGAACCTTTGTAGAATCTTATATAATACCCTAGGTATTTTTTAGGATTGGCAGGAATGGTTTTGATTGGGGGTTGGCAAACTATGTTAGGTAGCAATGTCTAACTGAGGCTTGCATAAGAGTGACCTCCAGAGTACCCTGTTGACTCTATTTGAACTCTCTCACCATTGATGACTATATACTTTTAAACATTTGTTTATTCACACACTCCCTCAACAAATATTTATTGAGTAACTACTATATGCTATGTACCATTCTAGGTACTGGGAAAGAAATGTATAAAAATCCCTGCCTTCATGGGGCTTACTTTCTAGAATATCACATATTAGATCTATTACATATTAGAGTATTTTTAGAGTTGTTCTTATTCCTCTCCAAGCTAAGCAGTGCATACTTTCAAAATAGAGTGTATCTTTCAAATAGAGTTGAGAGATCATTCTGGAGGTTACTCTTATGGAAACTTCAGCCAGATATTGTAAATTGCCACAGTATGCCAACCCCCAACCAACAGTATTCCTGAAAATGCTAAAGAATACCCTGGCCTCTATCTAAGAATTTATAAGAATTTTAGTTAGTAAGTTTATTTTTTCAGAAGCTTAAGGCCTCCAGATTGTTTCCGAGCCAGGTAAGCCCTGAAACCCAGAGGTAGCAGTCTCTCCAAGAGCATCGACCAGATTCTTTCCTCTACCCCAAGAAGTCAACACCCCTTTCCAGCATGAAGAAGTTAAAATAGTCATTGTCCAGAAATCTCTGAAGATAGCGAGAATGATCAAATGAGAGGGAGGATGTATAACTGAGAAATCAGGATTTAACAAATGATTATGACCAGTGACTCATTATATAGAGATTTCTTTTAAGTTTCTAGTGTATTAGAAGAGCCAGCAGGAAATATCTGAAATTGTTGAACTGTAATCAAATAGCCTTGATCTTTGATAATAGTTGTATAACTGATTAGCTTTTACTGTTTAAACCTATAATAGTAAGAGCCATGTGACTGGCACTCCTGTTATCCAGCACATGGGTAGATTGATAATAAAATAAAGACATGCATGAAAAGAAATAATAGGTCAGGAATATGGGGAAAAATACTGCTCTATAAACTATGGACAATAGTTATAGTACTACCTCAATAATCTCTTATCAACTGTAACAAGTGTAACTACTGTTAAAAAATGGTAGGATTACAAGAAAAGTGTTATCATCAATTGTAACAAACTTTCCACACCAATGCAAGTGTTGGTGGTGGGTTGGTTTATGGGAATCCTATATTTTATTCATGATGGTTCTGTAAACTCACAACTTCTCTAATAAATTAATTAAAAAATCTTTGGCAATCAGATGGGTTGAAAATTAAATCCTCTTTTTTTTTCTTTTTTGTTTACTAATAAAACTGAATAAAAATTATTTTTAAAATGTGATGCCAAGAATGAATCATCATTCTAGGCTTTGGAGACTAGGGTTTAATTGATGTGTGCTGCTATCAAGAAACATTAGAAAGTGTTTTAATTCTACTTCTATTTATATATTTTCTTCTTCTTTTTTTTCTTTGCAAAGGTTACATGTTTAAAGTTCTTCACCTATGCCTGGATTAGGGGAGTTTTCACTTGAAAGCATTGTTCAAATCTGTAGTTTCAAATCTTTCACTTTGGATGCTGGTGGCAGCAGGCTGGCAGGAGACCCGAGACTCAGGAAAAGCCAACACAATTTATTTGCTAATGGCCACTAAGCATCTGGAACCAAGGCAAGGACACAGGAACAGCTGGCTGAAGTGCCAAGGCAGAGCATTTCAACACCCTAGACTTTCTGTGCATACCTGAAATTAGTTAACAAAGATCAACTGTTCGCTGGTTCATAAAGAAGGGATTTGTTTACACTATTTAGTTTCTGACAGCAGGACCCTGTGTCTTGACTGAAATCGTTGTATTAATTAACTCATTATTCTCTGGGAGTGCATTTCAGAAGTGTGTGTGAATCCCCTGTCCTCCATCCCTGCCAGGGCTCAGGCGTCCCTATCTGGATAATGATAGCTCTCAGCAAAGCCCGAATTCGAAGCTCATGCCCTTTCCCATAGGAAATCAGTGAGCTCTTTCCTATTCAGAATCTGCGACTTCGTCAAAACCTTGGAGCTAATTTTAATTTTTTCCCATTTATTTCTAGGTACTCTATAATGAATATGGGCATATATTGTCATGCATCTAACCTCCTATAATAAAAAATAAAAACTATATTAAAAGACCCACAATCATAGCACCATTTACTTAAAAATTATAGACACGTACATTTGATCAAAGTCTTTGAAAACACTGTTGCTAGAAGTCTTATGGAAGATAGTGTGGGGAACCACAATGGAAATAGAGAAAAACAATTCTTCCAAGATAATTTAGCAAAATTTCCTCTGCAAGAAATGCGGGTGAAGACGTATGGGCCAGAAAGAATTTGATTTATGCCCTAGATGCACCCATCCTTGGCAAAGAAGCCCTCTGTTTCATGTTCTCAGTGATTGGCCATGCCGGGCAGACAGTGCCTGGGCTGTACAGAGAGCTTTGCTCTGCCCTGACTCACCTTTGCACCGAGCTCAGCCTGGGCCACGGACCTTTCCATGTTGCAGGCTGAGGAGACAAGTGTCCCTCTTCCCAGCTTCACTCATTTCCCGCCAGCGCACATGGCATTGGGTCTTATTCACTTTACAGCAGTGGTATTTTTGTTTGCACAGTGGTTTCGGGTTTATGGGTGTGGGAATAGAGCCAAAGGAAGCTGTTTTCACTCAGAAGACTTACCTAAGGTGGGGCGTGGTGTATAAAATCCCGGAGTTGGGAAAAGCCAACGATAGGGTTATGGGGACTTGCCAACGACTCTAAAACCTCAGCATCTGAGTTCCACCTGCCCCTCAGGCTGAAAGGGAAAGCCAGCGAAGACCCAGACCCCAGCTCCTGAGCTGGAGAGGCCCTGGCTGCAGAAGTGGCCGCTGCCACCCTCAGACGTACCTGCCAGCACTGGGTGGACTTGTGGGTGTGACAGAGTACTGAAGCAACAAAATTAGAGAAATACTCAACACTTCTGACATGCTTAGAATGACGAGAGATAGAAAAATAACGCAGAATTAGATTTCGTTTTACAAAGCCATGAAGTATGGCTCAAGCACTAACGGATTTCAATCTGAAGCTGTAAAGGCAGGGAAGAAAACTAGCTTGTTCAAAGTCTGCCTATCAAGCACCACAGCCATGTTTAAACGACATCTCTTCTTGATGCCACCCATGATATGGCCAATAGTGATGAAAAGAAACACTTTTCGGGCACCCACTTCTCGCCAGGCACTGTTCTAGGTGCTTTGTGTTTTCCAGCTTTTAGTCCTCGTGCCATCCCTAAGTAGGGTGCTGCCTCATTTCGTGGATGAAGAACTGATGGACACATGGAAAGGCATGAACGAGCTGGATTAGCATCAGTCACCTCATTTCCTTTTTGCTTTTAATGCCCACTCCTTCTTTCCCACTCCTGAATGCTTCCGCAGTTAGTATCACAAATGTGCGCTTCAAAACTGGCAGAATCATTTCTACAAAGACTGAGAACAGAATGCTCTGATTAGTGTAATCATCCTCCAAGTAAACCCATTAGATCAGAGCCTATTTGGATCTGTGGACAGTCCCAAAGACCTCGAGTCCTGGGTCTATCTCTCCTACCACGATTGTTTGCCTCTGACAAAAATATAAATAAGGGAACAGGGTGACACCTGTTTTTCCAAAAGAGCATCAATGAATTATGAGTTCATGATTAAAACAAACATGTATTAAGGAAAACCACGTGAAATTGCTGCATTTGATGATCAAGAATGGTAGAATATCAAGTGTTCTACATAGTTCTCCTAATAGATTCTGCCATCTCTCAATGTAGATGTACACCTTTAGGTGTAGAGTTTAATTTTTAAGCTAATGGTAAATAAGAATGGAAGATTTACTGAAACTTAGCCAGAAATTTGTTTTATGGTACACTTTAGTTCCCACAGTAAATGATGCCAAATTTTAATAAATCCTCCCTTAAATGCTCATTTGCTTTATGCTCTCCACATGTCCTCTATTTCTTGATCCTAAGATTATGTGGATAAAAGTTAACAAACAAACATGTTCTTAACATATAAACGTTACATTCGTGGTGTGCAATCAGTGGCTCACAATATCATCACATAGTTGTGTATTCATCACCATGATCGTATTCACACACTAAAGTCTATGAGGCACAGTCCATCAAACGGAATATTTAATAAAATAATAGCAACACTTTCTAATCAACAGAGTGTGCAAATAGCTTTTTAAAAACATATTTCCAGGGCGGGCAACAGTGGCTCAGTGGCAGAGTTCTCGCCTGCCAGGCTGGAGACCCGGGTTCAGGTCCCAGCGCCAGCCCATGCAAAAAAACAAAACAAAATAATATAACATATCCCCAGAAATAATATTACTATTTTATTACAAAATATGACATTTTCTCTTAGGCAGTTTGAAGGACAAAAAAAAAAAAAGCCCCTACTGAATTATCAAGAGGACATTTTTCTGACTCCAAAAGAATAGCAATTTATGATGCAGTCCAGAACTTGTTGTGAAGGGTTAGAAATGGCCACATAAAGTAGCCCAAAGCCCAGGACATCACAGAGGTCTGTGCCCGAGTCAGCCACCCTCGGCCTGGACACGGAGATGGCCTGAGCTCCTCCGCCTCCAGCAGCTTGCTGCCATCCGTGCGTGCTTTAATCATCTCATTCTGCTAAGAGACCGAATTCTAAAGAAGCGGCATTGGTAAAATCTTTATGAAATATTTTTACAATACTGTATACTGGATAAGTGCCCAGGAAACAATTGGGTGCTTATTAGAAAATAATAGCGAGACCTCAGCGACCTCCCCCGAGGACAGTCTCCCTTCGAGTCGGCAGCCATGTCTTGCCTTCTTACCAACATGGTTGGGTCGATGGCAGAGACCACGGGCCTGACCCCCACCCATGCGAGGGCGAAGAAAGCCAGTGCTGGGAGCAGAGAGCAGGAGTAAGCAGCTCTCCCTGACACGGAAAAATCTGGGCGAGCTGCTTTCATCCAGGATGGCTGCTGTGCTGAAACTCATCTTTGGCGGCCTGCGCGCCGCGACAGTCGGAGTCTGGCGTAGGGAAGACTCGGCCTTAGTCTCCCATTTGCACACACAGCCCCCACTCCTCCATAAACTGCACGAGATAACTTCCATTTTCTGCCGGCGGCTCTTCCGGAGCCTGCTCCTCGTACAGTCTGGACAGAAGGCTGACAGTGGAGTGCCCATGACCCCCCTCAGAAGGCTCAGCCCCCTCTGAGTCGTGCCCCCAGCTGGCTAACAAGGGCATCCGCAGCCTGCCTGTGCAGGGGTCCCAGTCCACCAGTGTGGTCGCTGCCTCTTCCTCTGGCCCCTCCTCGGTGTCTGTGAGCTCCTGAGCCAGGGGCTCTAAGTGCTCGCGCTGGGGGATGTAGGAGAGCAGCAAAGCCTCTGGCCCCAAGGCTGCTGGAGCTGCCCATTGCTCAAATAATTTTCCTTGCATGGACAGCTCCAGCTGCAAAGTAAGGTCTCGCTCTTCAAGCCCCATGCAAATGCCGGTGGTCCTCATGTCATATTCATATCCTGTGCCTGTTTTATCCACAGGGATGGTTCCGCTGAGCCATTCTTGCTGAGTGAGGGAAGGATCTTTCAAGAGGGCTCCCACCCCGTGGGAAGCATAGCACAAATGCTTCACCTCCTCCTCGTGCACTCGGGGACTCGGGTCCTCAACGGGCTCAGCAGCCCCCCGGGTGGCCCCGCTCTCTTCCATCAAGCTGATATCCATCTGAGGAACTGTAGAGTCACCCACAGTTGTGAGCGTGAGAAAGTTAAACACGACTTTTTCAGCAGGTACAAAGAATCTTCGGTCCAGTTCGTTTCCGTAAAGCAAAATCTACAAGCAGACAAGAGAATGGTTTTCACCTTTACAACTTAGAGGGACATTAAAAACAGCTGTTAAGTAGATTATACTGTCACCAGAGAGTTTTAAAGACCTGTTCTTACCAATTCACAAAAATGAAAGTTTTGCTTGGAACATATGGAAAACCTCACTCAGTGGGAGGCAAAGGACACAAGACACCTAAAATGCACCTGAATGGGTAGGTGGGTCACTGGGCGAATGTGCATCCAGCCCAAGGACCAGGGTATTCAAGAAGTGCCCCGACTCCTCTTTAGTGGCTGAGTCAGCAGAGGCAAGTCAATTTCTCTGGGACATGATTTTTCTTCTGTAAAATCAAAATCTTTGCAACATGAATAACGAAGGCTGAGTAAGAGGTTGTTTGTATAACTGCTTTGTTATTTACAGTTTGCCAGGTAGCAGTGAGAAAGCAGTGGTCACCTGGGCCACCAGCTCTTCTTTGAGTAGCAGTTATGGTGAATGATCATAAAGACCAGTGGGAAAGGGTGGGGACAGCTTTACTTACATTCCCTAGACACCATTCTAGATACGTTACATTAGTCTGTAAAGGGACAGTTATTTGCAGGCAGAGAAATCCTACAACATGTCAGAAAAGTAGGCTTGATATTGAAATTTTTCTGGGATGGTTTGGAAGGTGCCGATTTTCTAGGAGAGTTTCAGTTCTGAGCTCAGCTGCTATCCCCTTGTCCACTCTATGATGTCATTTCATTTAACATTACAAATGGAACCTTGGCCTCATTCTTTTGAAACTTTCTGGTTTCAGAATCACACATGTGAGCAAGTCTCTTGTAAATTTTCTTCCAGGAAAGGTCTCTATGCCATTAAGAGGCTAATTGAAATCTAGATACCAGGGAGAATAATAGAAAAGTTGAAAAAGTTGAACAGCTACGAATGAACGTGTTGTGTGAAGTGAACACATGTTTTAATAATTCCCCAAAGAAATGATCTTTATTGTTAGAATATGTTCCCTTCAGTGGGTGGCCCAGAAGCACAGGATTTAATTCTGTCTTCTGCTTTCCTGCTTCTCCTCACCTTGAGTGGTTATGCCCTGGCCAGCTTCCTGTGTCTTTCACTCTCGTCCCACATCCTCTTTTTCAGACCCTCCTCATCTCTCCCCTGGACAACTGCCACAATCTCTAATTGCTTTCCTTGTTTGTGGTCTCATTCACCTAAAGTTGTCCTGTCTGGTTGGATGTGACACACAATACTGATGAAGGCACTCCCAAATTTGAATCCTACAGTGATTTCCCTTTGTCAACAGAATAAAGCCCAAGCTCCTGAGACTCATCTCCCATCACCTAGCCCTATCGCCCACCCTACAGTCTTCTCGTTTGTACCTACTGTTCAGGAACCTTACAGCCCAGCAACATGCCAGGGCTTCCCACACACGGACCCGCCTTTCCCTCTGTCTCCTCTGCCTGCACTAGGTGCCCTGACACCCACTCACCTTTCCCCACCAAACCTTGGCCTGAGAATGTCTCCCGATGCCCACAGGGAACTCCAAATCCCCAGTCTGTGCTGCCATCCAGGCCTTCACGTGTTGCTCTGAAATCCTAGTCCCTGACTAGGGCTCGAGCCTCTGGAAGGGAGGGGTCATGCCTGCATTTATCTTGGACCCCAGGACCCTGCATGAGGTGGTCACTGAGTGCACAATCTTTGTCAGAGTGAAGGACCTTTTATCTTTGGCTGTGGGAATGACCTAATCTAGTGCAGAAAGGGGTTGTTAAAACTCATCCACAATTTAACGTCCAATTCATTCAGCTCACAAATGGAGCTGTATCTGTCCTAGAGCCTCCTTTCACGTCCTCCTGGGGCTGAGCTGTTTTCACAGTGAGTCTGCAACACTGAGCACTCACCAAATTTGCTGGGTGTTTCTCTTTGCCAACATGGATATATCTGTATATGAAGTAGCCCATCGTGGAAAAAATAACCATGATAACGGATACTGGCAAAACATACCAGAAGATGATTTTAACCTTCCACACTGCTGCCTGGTCTGTTTTCAAAAAAAAAAAAGAGTGAGGGGGAGATAGTTGTGATTTGATGTGGTGGGAACACATTAGCAACAATGAGAGGCTTTGGGTAGATGGCTTACATTGGGAATTCTGTTTTGTCACCTGTACAATGAGGAGTTTAAGCCTGATGTTACAGGGGGTCTTAGAATCTTTACTCTCTCTGACAATAAATTGCCCTAAGGAATCACCTGGACTCACCTCAAGCCTTTACAATAAAGCTACGCTAATAATCCGAGTCAGTAGATAGTCCAATGTCTTAGGTCTAGCCTTAAGGTTTAAGAGGGCTTCCAGATTTGAGAGTGCGCACATCTCTATTCAGACAACTCACAGCACTTCAAAAACAACCACAAAACCCTCTCGTGGAGAGCCCGTTGACCTTCTTGTCCTTTCCACATTGCTCGTGGGGCTCCATCTTTCCCAGATCTCCAGGAGGGGACAGGAACGTGTGGAATTCCCTTTCAGATGAGATGAGTTCTCTATGAACCACAGAATCATCCTTGCACTGGCCAGACAGACTTTCTGGGGTAGGGTAGGAGGTTGGGGTATGGGGGATGGAGGGAGGTGGCCGAGCCAGGTGTGCTGAGCATGACAGTGAAGCCTTTCCAGATCCTTCTGTGCTGTTGGTGAGAGTCCACTGGGGTAGTTTTAAGAAAGCAGCCTGGTCGGTGACTGAACAGCCAGCGGTTGATGCCTAGGGCATGTTGTGACTTATATTTGCTGAGCTGTGGTGCTTTCGGCTGCTGAAAAAGGAGCAGCTTTAACATGAATGATGAGAGCCCTAGTGGATTCCTCAGCCAAAAATAACATCAGCGTGACTGCTGTGGGAGCATCCCCATCCATGACGACTTTGAGTGCTCTTGATGCCTGGGCCTGAAAGAAAGTAGCAAGGTCACAGAAGGGTTAAGGACGGGAAGCAGAAGTGTCATGGATGGGAAGGGCAAAGAGCAAGAATGGGTGGGTCAAGGGCAGGCTCTTCTCTGAAACCCTCCCTGAAAGGTCCACCCATCCCTGGTTCCACACAGAATGTGCCAGCTGTGCCAAGCAGGTGCTGCAGGTGTCTGAGCACCACCTGCTCTCACGATAGGCTGCAGCTGTGTCTGATCCTCTTAATACGGCCCCTGGTCCCTGCATTGATGACCTTGCTTAAATTAGAGACAGCCTGGACAATGATGGCTGATGGCCATTAGTGGGCGCCAGCACATGTTTGCCCCAATAAACCTCATAAACAGGACCTGTGTTTTAGGGGTTGGAGGAGCTGTGGAGAGCAGAAATAGAATGCAGAAAGAACAGCCCCTAAAGAAGTCATTCTGGATTCGGAAATGTGAGCCTCATAGTAATGTCTTGGAAAGTTACATCTGATGGCCCAACACGGGAAAGGGCAAAACCAGAAATTGCACCCGGTTATTTGTTACTTTTTGTTATACTAGTGAGAAAGCCAGCTGCCCCTACTCACCAGGAAGAACTTAATTTAATCTGCAATTTAGCTCTGAAAACTGCTTCAGTGATTTCCAGGGGAATGTCCTGCCTACCGTGTGACTGCTGATGAAGCTGTTAGTAAGCAGGGTTTTATTTTATTTATTTTTTTGCCCAAATACAAAAATGGTTTCTTCAGTCTGCTTTGTGTTGCCTTTTGCTTGCTTGGCTTCTTAGATTTATTTGACAAACAGTAGAGAACCCTTAATTCTAAAGGAAAAGGTATGATAAGGACAGGGCTTCAAAGACAAAACTTTTTACTTTTCATAACCACTCATAAAATTCCCTTTCTGTTCCTTGGGGAGGTTCAATTTGGAATGTGGGAGGGAAGAGGAGAGGGAGGCAGGGGTTACGGCCCCACTCCCTGCCGCCCAGGAGCAGGCCCTGAGGGCCACCGAGGCTGGGACCAGGGGGACCACTGGTCTCCACGGCAGCAGGTCTGGGAGAGAGAAAGAGAAGAGGGATGGGTGAAGAGCAGTTCACTGAAGCCAACTTCAAGACTTCTTTCCCTGTCAGGTTTCGGGTTCTGAATTTAAACTCTTTAGAGCTCCCTGTCTCCTAACAGAAAGAGAGCTGTGTCCAAGCATGTTCCCTGGCAGTGCAGTTCAGAAAAATGAGAAGGAGACAAATGCAAGGAAGGAGAGAGAAGCAACTGGAAGAGTGCGAGAATAACTGCTGGCTGCTGGAACCCGGAGCCCACACAGCCAGTGGGGGGCGCGCTCCAGGCCCCTCCAGGCCACTTGTGTTGCCTCTAATGCACCTTTTTGTATTTCTGTGGGGGAGCAAGAGAGTCCATCCTTAAGACAGTGCTTTGTTTCCAGCGATATGAATTGTCCAATGTTCTTGAAGACTGCAAGAAGTTGTGCTTACCGGAGTGATTACGATTTTAAAGAAGAAAAGGGACAAAGTTCTTAATTGTTGCTTCCCAAGACAGGCAGGCGGGAGAGGGTGGCAGGCCTGTGGTCCCAGACCCCAGGACGGGTTCTGAGCCGTCCCCGAGGGGCGGAAACCCTCCCTGCCCTTCCCCACGTCCACAGCGTCTCCGGGACGTCACTGTCTCTGCCACCTGCTTCTAAGTTCCACCTTGGTCAGTGTCCTGTGGCTGCATCACAAAGTGCCATGAACTGGGAGGTTTAGAGCAATAGGAGTCTCCTCTCTCACGGTTCTGGCGTCTGCGAGCCGGCACTGGAGCTGTGGGCTGGGCGGTGCTCCCGCTGAAGGCTGTGGGGCAGGGGCTGCCCGCGCTTCCCTCCGGGCCTCGCCGGGTGCCGGCAGCCCTGGGCCGTCCTGGCTTACAGATGCATGGCCGTCTCCGTGTGCTTCCCTCTCCTCAGTGCCTCAGGGTCCTCTCTCCTCCCTATTCAGACCCCAGACGTTGGATCAGGGCCCACCCCACTCAGAGGACCTCGTCTTAACCTGATTCCATCTGCAGGGACCCTACTTCCAAAGAAAGCCACCTTCACAGGTGCAGGGGTTAAGACTTCAACATACCTTTCTCGGGGATGAACTTGAACCGCTCACACACAAGTGGCTGTGTCCAAATCTCGTCTAAACTGCCATCCTTCCTTCCGGCTTTATCAGATTTCAACTTACCTTTCAAAGTGCGGACACACTGCCTCTCCGAAGGCCGAGTGGGGCGAGGGGCTCCTGGGATGTAGGACTCTACGTGGACGCAGTACAGGGTGTCCTGCTCCAGCCAGCTGAGTACCCACGTTTGGTTGCTCGCACACTGCGACCACTGGAATGGAAAATTGCAAACAGCATTTAGAGTCTGACATTTGGGGTCCACCCCCAAACCAACAATTAAGGAGGAAATTAAAGACTAAGACACAACTAAACCATCTACTCTAGGTCCAAGGTTTTTCTGTGACAGTTTTAAAGTGTCCTTTTCCTGTAGCCCGGTGGAGCATGGTGAGGAACTGATGGGAACAATCCTAAATAATCATGTCTCAATGGATGTTCTGATGAAACTCTGTCTTTTGTCCTTGCTAATATTTTTCCCTTTTGGAGCGTGACTGACAGACATTCTACAAATGAAAGCCCTCCATCAAAATGAGGCAGCCAATCATTCTACACTCGGACAGGAGCGCCACACATGAGAGAGTTTCTGTAAAGAAAATCTGAAGCCAAGTCTTCAAATTTTCTACACATCGGCTCCAGCTGTATTTTGCATGGTATCTCTTTGAATATCATCTCTTCCCAGGTTCACATGAAAAGGATCAAAACATCAAGGCCTTCCATCACAGCCTAGCTACAAAAAGTGATATGTAGATTACAAGCCCCATCCTATTTCAGGCTTACCGTTCTATTGGATTTGGTATTGTACACAGACACATTATACTTCAAATTGGAGTATATTTGTTGCATGGAAATAGAACTGTCTTCTGGATTCCTTTTCCACTTCTCTGGTGCCTTTAGAACAATTGTAATGGATTTCTCATCTGTAGTCAAAGCAACCGCTGGTGGACCAATTTGAGCTTAAAAGGGAGAGAGGAGAGGATAACTTCATGTTCAGATGTAAAAATTGCCATGGATAAAGCTACTCTATAATTCAACTGCAACCAGAGCCCCCAAATCCACCCTCTTAGGAGATGCCTCAGAATGCTCAAAGGGAGAACCAGATTATGCTGAAGCTTGAAACAATCATTTTATACACACCTAGCACTTGGAATGCTAAAACAGAAAATTCAAGTCTTGCATTTACTTAGTTCCTAGCCACATGGACAAACAGTAATTGATGATGGAAAATACAGTTAAAAAGTTTATAATATTTCCAGGACTTGAAAAGTTGGTGATAAATGACAGTAATATGATTTTATAGGTATAAAAATGAGGCATGGAGAAATGAAGTACTGTAAAGACCGTCAGAGAGATGATTGGATTGGAATATTCTAGAACAGAAGTAAACAAACTTTTGCCATAAAGGACCACACAGTAAATATTTTAGGCTTCGAAGGCCATGTGAGGTTTTTTGCAGCTACTCAGCTCTGATTATAGCAAGAAAACAGCCATAGTCAATGTGTCAAAGAATGAGGTGGCCATGCACCAACCAAACTTTATTTATGGCCACTGAAATTTGAATTTCATACAATTTTCATGTCTCAAAATATTGTTCTTCTTTTGATTTTTAAAAAAACATGTGATAAGATTAAAGCCATTTTTAGCTCTTGGGCTGCCGAAAAATAAGAAGGGTGGGGCTGGATTTGATCTGAGGGCCCTTGTTTGCCAATCTCTGATCTGGAAGACACCAGGGGAAGCTGGCTTGGGACCTAAGGATGCTTCCAAGATTCATCATGGTGGCCCCGAGTGGGCCCTCCATGGCTGGACCAGTCACAGGACAGGGGAAGCCAAAACTGAAAAAGCACATTCCAGGAAGACGTTGCCTTACTTCTGAATTGCACATAGAAATTCCATCAACACTCAACCATGCTTAAAACAAGAAGAGACTTACTTTGACCATGAGGTCCATCTTTCCACAGTCTTGGGGACACATATCAGATTTATAAACTCACAACAATGAAAACAGCTGTTTGTTCTTCAAATTACATAGCCTATGGTAAATAGTAAAACTAAATAAAAATGTGATCTTCTTGCCAACTGGTGCCAAGGTGGACGCTGGGCAAAACCTTAGCAGTCCCATGTCAAGTGACCATGCACCTTGACATAGTCACTCAGCTGGGGTGGGGGGGAAGGCAGACCACAGAACACTTCTCCCAGGCAAGCTTGTCTCAGTGGATGGAGTTGTTAAATCAGGACTACCTGGTATCACATCTGTTTGACAGACGATGGCATTACTTACTTTCTAAAAAAGGATAGAATCGTCCCGTTTCTGCCCACTTGGAACAATTTGTTTTCCAAATGGCCTTGACTTTGGCATAATATTGGTGCTCGTAGTCTGAGGTCTCAGCAGAGAGATCACAAGAGGTCCTACTGATATTTCTGCATTCAGGTTTATTCAGCCATTTCTTTTGCCCATATCTGCTATGAAGGAAACTGTGAATTAATGATGAGGTGTCCCCTAGGACTTACAGTAAGAAAAAAAACAGCCATTATATAAAACTGAATGGAGCTTAAGACCTTCTCTTTGGAAAAACAAAAGTGCCTGTCATTGAGATAAAAAAGAATCTGCTTTTGCTGCTGGCAATTTTAGTCATTAGCTGTCAGGAACATGAGTCACAGTTTCTGTAATTACCTTTCTTTTCTGCGAATTATAATGTGGATCGTACATTTTGAAAGCATCAGTTTTATTTTTTATTTTTGGACTACAGTAAAAATTTCACATATAGTGTGATTAATTCTTCTAGTAATTGTCTATGTAAATTTTCAGTCCACCACGAGGTCAGCTTGATTGGCTGTTTTAAGAAAAGTTAGCTTTTTTTTAATCTTGGAAGAAAAATTATCTTGGCTTTCTTTTTTAAATTAGAGTTGTAGGTTTCCAAAAATAAAGCATAAAATACGGAGTTCCCAGATACTACCCTATTATCACCTTTTGCATTAGTGTGGTACCTTTGTTGTAATTCATGAAAGAACATCTTTATAAGTGTACTATTAATTACAGTCCATCATGTGCAATAGGGTTCACTTTCGGTGTTTTACAGTCCTATGTTTTTCTTTTTAATTTTTATTCTAATAACATATACATATATATAACCTAAAATTCCCCTTTTTCACCACATTTAGTATTCTTTTAAAAATTTTAAATCTAGTAGGGAAAATTTTAAATCCAGTAGGGAAAATTTGCTAGTTGGAACACACACCAAAATCTGCATTTTCAATTATTATAGTGATGGTGATGATGATATTGTTCATATCTATTACTCTTTTCCTTTATTAAAAACAGAACACCCTTAAAAATAGGTAAGGGGGAGTTTTTTTAGCACTTTTCAGATGGAGAAACTGAGGTACAGAGAGTTTAAGTGACACAGAGAGGGTTGGAATTTAAATGCTAATTTTTACAGTAGAAAATTTGAGAACTTTATTTGGATGTAAGGTATTAAATGCCCTTATTTTTTAATTAATATTTAAGTTCTTAATTATCTCACTATCCTATGACAGTGCAAATCTTTCCATCTGTGCTAGTTTGAAACTGCTATATACCCCAGAAAAGCCATATTCTTTTTTTTTCCATATTCTTTTAATCTTAATCCACACTTGTGGGGGCAGAAATATTGTTTGGGTGGGATCTTTTGGATTAAGTTGTTCCCATGGAGATGTGGCCTACCCAACTGTGAGTGGGACCTTTCGATTAGTTGGTTTCCATGGAGCTGTGTCTCTGACATTCAAGGTGGGTCTTAATCCTCTTACTGGAGTCCTTTGAGAGGGAACCATTTTGGAAAAAGTTCAGAGTTCACACAGACAGAGATGTCTGGAGATGTGGAAAGAAAATACCTCTAGGGAAGATGTTTGAAACCAGAAGTCAAAGGACCAGCAGACTCCAGCCATGTGCCTTCCCAGCTAACAGAGGTGTTCCAGATGCCATTGACCTTTCTTGAGTCAAGGTACCTTTCTCTAGATGCCTTAGTTTGGACTTTTTATGGTCTTAAAACTATAAACTTGTAACTTAATAAATGCCCTTTATAAAAGCCAACCCATTTCTGGTATATTGCATTCTGGCAACCTTAGCAAACTAAAACACCATCTATGGAAATTTGGTTGGAAATATCATCAGGTGAGAGAATTTTCTCTATAGCTTTTGTCTAGACTCCCCCTGGCCCAAGAGGCTCTTCCAGGTAATTGTCATTCTTTCCCACATGATGAGAATTGAAATTAGTTACACAACAGCAGCAGTAGCAGCTATTTTTCAAGTGACAACCATGTGTCTAGTGGTTTGAATTTTGTCAGAATCCTCAAAGAAGCCTTGGGAGGAAGGTACTAAAATTTGCACTTTACAAATAAGGGAAAATAAGAGTAAGAGTTAGCTCCTACTCAGGGACTTGTGGCTAGTGAATAGTGGGATCTTTTAAACTCAAAAGCCCATGCTCCATCTCAAAAGCCCATGCTTTATCATCCCTCTTTAAACTGTAGCACCATCTCAACATGAGGTTAGCTAATAAGACAGAAAATTCACTGCACATAAATGGTACAATTAGTCAACACAAAGGTACTGGGTAAAACTTGTTCTGAACAAAGAAGAATGAATTCAATAAGCATTTACTGAGCACCTACTATGTGCCACTCAAGTTTGCTTGATCAGGAAAATGCACATCTTGGATTTGAATCATGTCTTCTGCCATTGCTCTTGGTGCTACACTATATTTTCTACACAAAATTCATTTGGTTTGTGTAACTGAAACTTTGGTTGGATTGACATCTATCTGGAAATGAACTCAACTGAAAAGCTTAAATATATATAATATGTGACCTGCCCCAGGTTCCAGCCAGGTTGGTAGTCGGGGCATGAACTGAGGACAGTCTGGCTCTAGAACTGGGCTTGGAGCCCTGGGGTGGTGCACGCACCTCCCTGCTCACTGTCCTGCTCCCACGCTTCCACCTGCATGGACATGCAAGAACTACTGCATGGCAAGCTTCTTTGTAAAAGTTTTTTTTTTTTAAGTTGCACAATCTAAATTGTTTGCATGCCTAGAGCAGTAATGACTGTGCCAATTTGTTGTTTATCCCTCTCTGGATTACATGAACATACCAAGGGCAAGCTCTTTGCTCCACCTAATGGAAAAGGAGGCTAAGGCATATACCCATGAGCTATTTCTCATTGCAGATTGTCTCTTCTTTCCTAAGCCTCAAACTCCTGAAAAACTCCCATGGAGAATGAAGTTCTAGATAAAATAGGGCATTGTGAATAGCAGTTGAATTTTTAGATGGATTTAGTGGTCAGAATTCTTTTTTCCCCAAAGATGAACATAACTTTATTGTTTTTATAAACGTGGTACATATTTCTTAATTCAAACAAGCAAAACATTCAGAGAAGTATAATCAAGAGAGAAAAAATCAGCCGGAAGCCCATCACTCTGAAATGCTTAGTGAACATAATTCTGGATATCTTGTCATGCTTATATATAAACAGATAACTGAATATACTAAAAAAATGAGATTTTATCATTCATGCGGTTTTAATGAAAGTATGAACTTTACCTTAAAAAAAAGGAGTTGAAGTGAAACTAGAGGAATTGCTTTAAGTTCATGTGATTCCTCACAGAAGATATTAGTTCCCAAGAGATCTTTCAAATAGCAAAATGGTTTATGAAAACTACTGAGGGTGTAATTATTAAAATAATGAATATTTTCATTTTAGATCACATCTAATGACTTTCTGCTATTAAATTTGTAGTTTCCCCCCAGCTCTGATTTCATTAGATATATTACATCAGGTCTTATAACTGTAGTTCCCATCATTGTTTATTCTTAGTTCTACATTTAGATGGATTTGTTATACATTGCCAGTCTTTTTGCCACAACTTTGCCATCACTAAATTCTTCATTTGAGTTCATCTGCATCTATCAGCTGGATATCATCTTTGGTTAGTGCTCCCCCCTGCCTCCCTTGTCCCTAGAAAGTCTTAGGGGACTGATATCCCTTGAATTTCTGCTTGCTTGACAAAACTAATCTGTTGATCTTGATAAGTGTCTGAGGTCACACTTCCTCTTCTGGCTTCTGTTATAGGGCGGTCTGGACAGGGAGCTCTCCCCCTATTCACCCCCACTTTGAATTCTGCTTTTACTAGAATGGCCATAAAATGGTTGCATTTTCTTAAAGTTCAGTAACTTCACCAGGATATGCTTTGTTATGGATTGCATTAAATTTTCTTAGACACAGCTGTACAGAATTCTGTATCAGTCTCATTATGTCTAAGGATGCCTGAAATTTCAAAACATAGATGAACTTGTTTGCTCTCTCCCATAGCATAATATTTGATTGACCTCTTTTCTCCATTTAAATAACTTTCCCTTGCCTGAGGACCCAATGCTTCTGTCTCCAAGAAAAAATAAAGTCTTTTATTCGATCTAGCAAAACATAACAAGAAAACTTAACATAAAATATCTAATTTTTTCTTTTGTTAAGATACTCATTTAATACCATAGATGGCTTATCTTTGTACAAGGAACTAGAGTCTGACTCTTGTGTTCATAAATCAGCCAAAAGCAAAACAGCCAACTTACATGAAATACTGCACCATATAAATAACTTCAACTCCTTTTAGGCCCTCTGGTGGATTCCACTGTAGGACATTCTTCATGTTTATGGATGAGAAAGTTATGTTTGTAGGTTTAGGCAGACCACCCACAACACAGGGACCTGAAAACGGAGGAGAGAGAAATTGAAGGCTCGGCGGAAGAAAGGAAAACATAACCCTGCAGTGGCTAGGATGGTCCCCAACCATCCCTGCCTTACAGGGTTCATTTCTTGTGTGTCCCTCTGTTACTGAACCTGAGCTAACCCTGTGACTCACTTCATCCAACAAAATGTGACAGAAGTGACTCTGGGACCAAGACTTAAGAAGGCCTTCTAGCTTCTACATTTGCCCACTGGAAAGCCATTTTACATGACCCTAAGCTGCCATGTAAAAATTTGGGCTATTCTGCTGGAGTGATCCCTTGGAGATGTCATATGGTGAGGGAGAGGCTCAGCTGTGCCCAGGTCCCTGCTGAGCCAGACTTCTGGCCAAGGGGCCAGAATGAAGTCATGGTGAACATTCTAGAACTATCTGCCATTGAGTTCAGCAACATGAGAGAACCTGAGTGAACCCAAGAAGAACCATCCAACTGAGAAAAGTCAATCCCCTGAACTGTGAGAAAAAATAAAATGACTATTTCAAGCCACTTAATTTTTGGCTTGTTTATTATGCATCATAGATAATTGAAACAATTCCTTTATATGATATAGAAATTTGCAATGGAGAGCTCTGAAAGGTCAAATTTCTGCAGGTTGGAGTCACAGTTGGCTTTAATTAAAGATAATAAAAAATAACCAGAAAAGGAAGCACTGAAAGAAGACTGTAACTGCTATGTTCAATAACTGTGCACTGATAAAAATAGCATCCTAGCGGATTAATTGTCAAAATCTTCTGTAGGGAAATGATAAAGAGTTGCGAAAATAACAAAAAAATGAGGAAAGGGACAAAAGGAGAACAGAAGGGCACTTTCTTAGAGAAGAAAACAAGGATGATCATGAATTAAACAAGAAAAGTTCAACAGTAACACATAAGAATCAAAATACTATTATAAAATATTGGAAAGATCACAAACTGCAGAGTAACATGTAATCAGACTTCACGAAGAACTTATCCTATCCCAAATGTACATGTTCTAGTCAATGAACTTGGAAAATATAACAGCAAACCAAATTTTGGAAATAAGTCCCCTAATTTATGTGTAAATTAGCTGGGATGGATGTCAGAGAAGGGAATTAACTGTATGCTTGGATTTATCCAGGCCTAAAGCCAGCTCTGTGTAATACATTCTAATTTCACAAGCTAAAAGAAAAGAGAGCAAAAAATCTCTACTTTAAAATTAAACTTTGTAAAATGACTCTGATTCTAAACCAACATAAGTTCCTTAGCATGTGTTCATGTAACCAAAGCATAGGAAGTGAAGCATGTATGTGCGCGCAGCCTTAATTTGTAATGACTTCTTCCTTTAACTTGACCATCTTCTTATTTCAGTTGTAATTTTAAGAAGGAAGTTAAATACCCAAAGTCCTATCTACTGTGAGTATGCAGTGTTAGTGGAGAGGATCTCGAAAGGACTCAGTCTGCCCATTGTCCTTCTTTGACTTCTATTCTTCTAACTCTTTGAAACCATTGTGGAGATCAACCAGTGATCTTTTTCTGGGGGTAATGTGCAGAGAATAATCATCGATGATTTAATAGCATTGTGCAGTATCACTAAGTTCTAGATTTTAATGACGTTTGTAAAGATGAAACAGAGAACATTGGAGGCAGGACCACAGAGCAGCTACCAAACCTTAAAAAGTGAGGAACACTTTTTTTTTCTCACATGGGCAGACACTGGGAATCAAACTCAGGTCTCCCGCATGGCAGGAGAGAACTGTGCCACTGAGCCACCATGGCCTGCCTGAGGAACGCTTTTGACATCAAACAATTCCAAGATAATTTCCAGGTCTAAAGTGTTGTAGTTCTACATCTTTAGATGACACCAAGAACTATCACTGATGGGAGATGTTACCAAAACATGGCTCTAGAGACTTAACTAACAAGGAATTAGAATTCTGATTCATGGCAAACATGAATTTGGAGATATAAAACACAAGTTATCTTAGATATTAGTTCACGCATATTTTCTCAATGTTCAATCTATACACATAATTTTCTCCTACAAATAGGTTTGTGTGACTTTTAATATGAGCCGACACTCGACAGAACTCTCAAGATGCCTAAAACATACCAAAAAAGGTTTAAAAAAAATAACTTGGGAAAAGTTATTGATAGCTTATTTTAACCTTTTTTCTTCTTTTTTAGGCTGCTGTCAGGATACAAAGCAATTTTGCTCCTCTGAAACGAACTATCCTTTGGGATATGCTGTTAGTCTTTAATGTCCATAGATTCAACAGACCATTTTGATTAATGCTTTGTAATTGCTTAAATGGTCTACCAGGAATGCTACACCAGTTATCAAACTTCCCCAAACTCTGATAATTATATATTAAATACAGAAAATTAATAATCTGACAATATTAAAACATTAAACAATTTTTTCACCATGCTATTCTGTTTTTTCAGTACATTTTATCATCAGTGCTGTGAAAAGCATATGCAACGCCTCTGCAAGTCTACATTACGGGTAAACCACACGTCCCACCACAATCGTGGTAGCCAGACTCCAAGATGGCCCCCAACCATCCCTACATCCTGGTATTCGCAGCCGTGCGCAGTCTCCGCCCACACTGCGCCGGGTTGGTTAGTGTGGCCAATGGGCTATAATGGGAAGCGATCGTACGTCACTTCCGAGGTGAGGTTATAAAAGGCACGACACCGGCGCGTTGCTCTCTCGCTCGTGGATCACTTGCTCGGGCGGAAGCGGGTAGCTTGTAAAAGACCCGAGGGTCCAGCGAACAGCCAGTGAAGGACTGAAGCTTCTCGCTGAAAGGCACATATGGTGAGCTTAGACGTGGATCTGCCTTCAGGTGACTGCGGATTTAGTCTCCGTCTTCGCTACAACCTCGGGAGAGGCCTTTAGCCAGAGCCACCCAGCCAAGCAGCCACAGCTGGATTCCTGACCCTCAGAAGCTGTGTGAGATGATAAGCTTGTTTAGAGCTGCTAAGTTTTGAGGTAATGTGTTATACTGCATGGACAACCAATATAATAAAGAATCTAAAAATGAGAGGGACTAAGAAAGACCAAACACTAAAAAAGAAAAAAAAAATCACTCTCTTTATTCCCCAATAAATGTTACAAATGACTCCTACTTTAACTATCTTGAAAGGTTTATTTTTAATAGTTCAATTTCAATTTTAAGAAGAAATTAAAAACCCATCGAGAAGCTTAAACTTACTAAGTTTTTAGCAACACGTGAGAGTCACAGCACCAATTTTTTAGATTTTGTTTTTTAAAGATGAATACTTAGTTCAGCTAATATAAAATACACTGACAGGTTTCAGAGTAGTAAACACCTTTAATAGAAATACACTTTAAATGCATGTTATAGATTTGTATAGTATTTCTGGGGAAAGAATAAATACTCCAACCCAATTTTTAGTCCTACAGGTTCTTCCTTTGGATCGACATTATCTTTTTTTGACTGAGGCAGCAAATAAAAAGGTTTAGGATCATTCCCTTATAAATAAATCACAGAATGATCTAGGGGCAGCTATACCCTGAGGAGAGTTGGTCACATCTAGATATCAGCCCATATCTGAGACTCCCCAAGGACAAAAACTGGCTTGTTATGACGTGGTCTGTTGATATCTGAACCGTTCTTTTTTATCAGAGCAAATTAATCCATGTTTGTCATCTTTCTTGACATTAAGCCCAGCACCTCTTGCCTCTCTGCTATAGAAACTTTACTTCCAGAAATGGGTGTTTATTTGCTGCTGTGGGTTGGTGGTAATCTGTTTATCTGCATTTTGTTAATTATGGGATTTTACTGATGTTTATGTTTGATGGAATGGATGGGTCTTACTACAGGTTTGGCCTTTCTGCAAAGGAGAGTTATAAAGGCTCCCTCATTTGGACTCCTTGCTCCCTTGGATTAGCTCTAGGTGAGCTCTGGCTTCATGGCAGGTCTTCTGGTATGACTGAAAGAGAGATCCCTTAATGACAGAATAAGAGGTTCTGTTTAAATAGTAAATATAGTATATGCATAAAACTCAATTTCCATAATACTTTCAATTTGATTCCATTGGTTTCTGTGTGTGTCCTTGTTCCAGCACCATGCTGTTTTGATTACCGTAGCTTTGAAGTAAATACTTTAAAACCATGGTAAATATTGTTAAAACCTTAATATATTACAACATTTAGTTGGTGTAGGGCAAATGGGTTAGTGTATAACAAAAAGAATGATCCACGTTTGTTGGGTGCTTACCACACAGCTGGCAGTATTCTATGAGCTTTACATGACCAGTCATTCAATCCCTGTAACAATCCTATGCATGATTACTGCTAGTATCCTCCCCATTTTATAGACGAGGAAACCACGTCACAGAGCAGATCTGTAAGTTGGTTGTACGAGATCACATGACTGATAAAGAAAGGAGCTGAGTGGCTCCTCATCTACCAGCCACCCTAGCAAACACGGTTAGTTCCTTAGTTGAATTCCTTAGGTGAATTTAAACGAAGATTGAGGTAAGGCTGATGGAGAAATACGTATTATTCTAAGATAGTAGTATATAAAATAATTTAAATGTTAATAAAATTATTAGACCAGATGTTAGCAAAATTTCTTTTGGTTTCTATCACATCTGGTAGTGAGAAACCCTTTCTTTTTCCTTTCAGCTCTGTCCATATCCAATACTAAGAATGCAAGTAAGAACATCATAGGGTGACTAGAAAGGTAGAGGAATTCTTGACGATTGAAACTAGACCTATCCTGGTTTGTCTTAGTTACTGAGTAAAGGACCTCTATTAATTTGAAACTATAGTAAAACTTATGGATGTGGTAAATATATTTTGCTTTGCTCTGGTTTGAGCTCTTTGCCTCCCACATAAAATCAATCTATGACTGCACACAGTCAACTCCACCTGCATTGATGAGGAACATTCGTTTAGGACTCACTCAATTTTTTCAATCAACTAATATTCACTGAGTGGTGACAATGTGGATTTTGAATGGTGAATAAATAGATAGGTTCCTGCCTTTAGGGAGCTCCCACACTAGTGAGAAGAGAGACACCATAAAAAAAGTAAAAGCTTAGTCAAGTGCATTCTTGCACACGTGGTGGTCAGACTATGAGCTGTGGGTCACAGAACAGACTTAGATGGAGGCTTGGGAGTCAGCCTTGGGGCAGAGTGAGGAGCGTTCCAGGCAGAGGCCATGAGAGGAGAAAGAGACCATCTAAAAAAAACCATGTCTCTCGAGCTGTCAGAAGATGAGCATAAGCATAAAGAAGTGAGGAAGAAGACAGGGGCCAAAATGAGATTGAAAGAGGGCACAGGGTCAGGTCACCCAATGCTTCATAAACCTGGAAAGAGTCTGGATTATATTTGAAATTCAGAGGGGTATTACTGCTGCCTCTTCAGCAGGGGAAGCCATGAGCTGATTGATACTTCTCATGGATTCCTTCATTGCTGAGGGAAGAAAAGACTGGAGTGGGGCAATGAGAGAAATGTGGAGAGCAGTAAAACTGTAATTGCAGTAGCCCAGAGAGAAATGGCAGCCCCGAGATGGCAGCTGAGATATGGAGAGGAGCAGGCAACTTGCAGCCGTGTTTTCAAAGTAGAAACAAAGCAGAGCTGGAAGTGTCAGTAGCAAGACAGCCACGGCACTGTGATAGTAAACTAACAAATAAGGGTTTCCATTTACCTTTTTTGATGATACCAAATTAGAATTAGCACAGATTTGGGGGGAAAATAGCACCTTCAATTGAGAAAAACCATTTGGTAACTATTACTCTCTTGTGGTTTTGTATCTTTACGAAGTTCTAGGCACTGTGTTTCAAGTTTGGAAAACATAGAGAAAGACACTCCTTTAAAAACATTCCTATTGAGATAAGTCATTTTTCTAAACTGCCAGTACTGATAAGATAATTTAACCAGCACAAAAGTGAAAATATGTCACACCCACAAATATCAGGGGTGTGTGCCAATTTCTAGGTACCAAAGTACTTTTGTTCACATAGATCTATGGCCTGGAAGGGCAGCTTGGATTCTCTGATAGGCCTCAGATTCATGTCCCAGATCATGAAGCTGCTGGATTTATGTACATGGCTTTATGGTCTGGAAGCACCAGACCATAGTGACTTGGTTGGATGCCCAGGGCTCTTCATGTCTAGTCTGGCCTCTCCTTTGACAATTCTGCCAAATGCACCAAGTTCACAGCCCTGCCAGATTACGTGCAATATCCCAACTCTCTGCCCATTTTGTGCCTTTACAATTTTGGTTCCCTCTGCCTGTATCTTCTGGTGCAGAAAGACCCCTTGTTCCTCCATGTGTGCACCCATTTATTGCATACTGGCTTCTAATGGGATGACGGGGTCTGTTCTGTCTTGTAGAGTGTGCAGGGCCTACAGAAAGGGGCTGGGCATTTCCGGCAGCAGTCATCGGGGTGACCGGCTGGTCCTTGGAGAGAAAATGGAGCTCGGAAGGCCTCGGGAAGGGGAAGGAACCGGGGCTCCCCTGAGCTTCCCTGTCTAGGGTCTGGACTCTGAGAGATGCAGGGATGCTGGAGGTGTGCCCCTGAGTAGTAGGTGTTCAAGCTGGTCTCTGCCTTGAGAAAGCTGCGAGGTGTCATCAGGGAGGGGTCCACTTGCTGACCTCCAAAGTCATAGTTGCTTCACTAGATCTTGCTCAGACGTGTTCTCCCCTCTCAGAGTTTGTTGTGGCTTGGCCTTTGGGAAAAACTTCCTGTCCAGCTTCAAGAGTAGGGAGAAAGTCTCAAGCCTACTCTTGGTCCTTCTGGTAATACAGAATAGATAAATGACATTTAAAATGGGTACATCTGTGATAACTTTGTGAGTGGAGTCATAAAACGTGGCTGCTTCACTGGTTCTAATAGTTACCTTGTACACAGGTCTCTGGGTTTGGCAAAACAGCATGTGACATCTTCCTGATGGGCTCAAAGCTAATTCTAGGGATGTCTGAGTATGTAGCAGTTTTATTTACATCCCTGACAGTAAGAGGTAGCTCCCCCTTGTTATACTGTGGGGAAAACTGATGCATAAATGACTGGTGATCCACAGTAAAAAGTATGAGGTTCTGAGACATGAGATCAGAGAGCCCGAGAACTCGGCCTTCCCACCTGCTCACTATTGGCGGTACTTTCACCAACCAGTGAGCCACCGCACAGCCTGCCCAGCCATCAGCCCAGGCTCATGACCAATCAGACCAGCCCTGGCCAGACCAAGTCCCCAGCCCCCTAGCTGTCTTTGACCTTGGAAGGCTGGAGCAGAGGGAAAGCGTCCCCAGACTCTGAGCCACTCAGTGTGGGGTACTGTTTCTTATGGTCTTTGAAGTCCCAATTGCCTGGCAAATAAATATTTTTGATAGAACCGGCCAGGGGCTCATGGAGAGGACATCAATCCTGGTGACAGGGCAGGGCAGGGCAGGGATTCATCTCCAGCATCTACATTTTGCTGGAACAAGCTGGACCATCAAATCCTGTTGCTTGAAATCGCCTTTGATAAACTTACTTTATCCACAAGCGATTGGCGTGGCTGAAGATACACAGCCAATGCTTTCTAATGAGGGAATAGTAGCACACAGCGAGTGGTTGCTACATACCGCAAGGGTATTTTGAGATAGGAAAAACCTTTACATGCTTGTGGGGAAAAGAAAATTCTACCACCTGAGCATGTTTTCTACTGTGGGGAATGAGGTATAAAAGGATCCAAGGGGCTGTGCGACAGTGGCTCAGTGGCAGAATTCTCGCCTGCCACGCCAGAGACCCAGGTTCGATTCCTGGTGCCTGCCTATGTTAAAACAAAACAAAACATTGCAGAAAGCAGAATTTGTAAATAACTACATGCCAGCTACCCAAGAAGAGGAGGAAAACAGTATGGTTGCCTTCAAATATATTATCTTATATGTTGTTCTAACTCCTTCATGCTGAAAGGAAGGGCATATTTTCTCCTACCGCATGTTATAAATGATTTCTCTTGAAAAACATTAAGTGCTCTCTCTTTCTCTCTCTCTGCTAATGATATACCTTGAAAATTCTTCCAAGGTAAAGCACTTAAAATACGATTCTGAAAAAAAGAGACATGAGTAAGTGTGGTTTACGTGAACAATCATTCATTGGTCCTTGTTTACCTTCCCCCAGCTGCCATCCCTACTATTATTTCCCTGACAACTCATTGCTGAATTTGCATGTTTTCCCTGTAATGATACTGCACATGTATTCAGGGCTTTGCCCCCTCCCCCAGCTCAATGGCTTCTTCCCCCCCCCCCATTGGTTTCTAATATTTGTTTATGTGAGTGGCTCACAGGAAGGTTCTACAAGCGAAGGTTCTGCAGCCACACTGGGGCATCCTCCTGCCCCACCACTTACAAGCTTTTTGTCCTTAAGTAAGCTACCCAATTCCTGTGCCACAGTTTTGTCATCTATAAAATGGGAAGCTACCCAATTCCTGTGCCTCAGTTTTGCCACCTATAAAATGGGACAATAATACTATCTTGTATGCTTGTTGGGACGATTAAAGAACATTCATATCGAGCATCTAGAACAGTGCCTGGCCCAAAGAAAGAGCTTAATAATCATAATTTATTGCTCTCGTTTTACAGCTGAGCACATAGAGACTTGGGGAGCTTGGATGACTTGCCTGTGGTTATTTGGTGGAGGCATAAACTCAAGCATCCTGGACTGTGACAAGGCTTTTTCTAGCTGCTCACCAACTGCCATTGGGAACTGCTCAGAAAACAATGTTGTGGAAAGAAAAGTTTACATGAGCTTTACACACTTTGACACGTTACAGTTCACTGCTTTTCAGGAGAAATATAGGAAATTCAGTGAGGTAAGCTCAAGAATTTCTTCTTCCTTGAAGCTTTTCCTAGTGGAAGTGGAGATTCTGCTAGGCGCTAGGGGGACAGTTGAGGACAGAAACCACAGAAGCCCCCTGCTCTCAGGAAGCAGGTATTTTCTGATGCTGGGAAACGACCCATCAATATCGTTTCCTGGCCAGGGAGTGTGTGTTGATACAGATGAGTGACACAGGAATATCAGTGTTAGTTCTTTGTAGCCACACCGCAATAAGTGAATCTATGTGCCTAAACGTATTTGTGGATATTTTGCTGTAGGTACTTGATTGCAAGAAGAACTTCAGAAAAGAGAGGCTACTTCCCAGGAAAGACTCAGCTGCATAAGATGATTGAGAGAGGACCAGGAGATTTTCAGTGTTACACTGATGGTTACAGTTATCTGGGCATCAGTGAAGGGTTGTATAAGACAGGAGGAATGACCAAGTATCGTGTTGGATTAAACGTCATGAAAAGGCAGGAGGGTGTTGGTGAGATATGTGGAAGACAGAGAGAGGAGCAATACAACTTCCTTCAGTGCGAAGGTGCTAGAAAACCAGGCGACCAGCTGGAACTGGTGTAGGGAGTACCTAACATGTGATGGGTGCGGCCTCACTGACCCTGACCTGCAGGAACTGGGACCCAGGGAGGCAGCCTGTGAAGGAAGAAGACTTGGAGGGAGTCAGGCACTGAGGGAAAGGGGGTTATTAGTAAGAGGAAGGTGGTTCAATAAGCCAAAAGGAGAAAACATCTTGCTAAGTTTTTGCAAAAGGAAAGTTGTGCCTGGTATGTGTGATGTGACTTGACTGACAATTTCCTGGAAGTAGGAGAACAGTTTTCTGTCAGCAGTGTGAATAGCAGCGGGGATGCTTACAATCTAACAACTGTAATCTTATTAGGGCAATGGGAGAGTGATTCTGTAACCAACATTAGAATTACTTTGGATTTGTAATCAAAATGGTTCTATGATTTATCTTGGGCTATTCACAGATAATTGTAAATTCTGGTTTTATAAGCCCAAGTCATTTTACATTTGCTTTTCCAAAATGTATTACATTGGGATTTTGAAGGATCTCAATTGTGAACTCAGACTTTCCAATTGGACCAATGAAGATAAAGTCTATAGCATCCACCCAAAGCCCTGCTGGAAAAGTTATTCAGCAGGTGAACACTGCTCCCTATGACAAGTAGATGCTTAGATATTTTTGAGGCTGACCTGGACTAGGACTAGACCTCTTCAGGGCTGAAATGAGCCTGGATAAAGCTGTGCAATTAAATGCAATAGAAAGAACAGGAGCTCCAAGTGGAGTACAGGTCTTGCTGAAGACCAGCTCTTTGCATTATTTCTACAACCGTGTCACTAAGATGTAAAAAGATTATGCTCAGGATAAAAGCAGAGCAGCAACGAAGAGGCCATTCATAGAGAAGAGTCAAAGTTACTTCCATCAACATAATGCAAACCAGGTGGCTTCAAACAACACACATTTACATTCTCATGGTTTCAGAGGACAGAAGTCTGGTATCAGGGTGTGGGCAGAGCCGTGCTCCCTCTGAAGCCTCTAGGGGAGGGCACTTCACTGTCTCCACTAGCTTCTCGAGGCCCAAGCATTCCCATTATGTTCCAGTATCACTCCAGTCTCTACCCCTTGTCTTCACATGGCCTTCTCCTCTCTGTCTGTGTCTTCTCTTCTTACAAAGATACCAGTTCAATGGATTTAGGCCCTCCCTAAATAGGATGATTTCATCTCAAGATCCTTAACTCATGATCTGTGTAGATCCTATTCCCAAATAAGGCCCCATTGGGGAATCCTGGTGGACATGAACCTTAGGGGGATGTTATTTCCCCACTATAGCACTGTTGCATGGACAACACTGGAATCTCTTTGGAGACAGCACTGACAATGGCTCAACTGGAGATGTGCCTCTTGCTCTTGTTCATTAAAGCTAACAGAGCCTTCGAAGGACATGTCTCAGGAAGGGGGATATGGCATCCCGGACACCAACCTCGTATTAGAAAACAACAGCTTTGTGGTTTGACTCAGTACTGCAAAGAGCCACTGACCAGAGTGGCTTGTTGAGACCGTCAGTGACCTTGAGGTCAGTCTGTCTCATAGCCATGAAACTCCTTATTCCCAGCCATCCAGTAGTTATCACCCACAGGAAAATTACCCATTTCGTCGGATTCTGTTTTTTGTTGTTGTATTGTCAATTTGCTGAATTTTAATTTTATAAGGATGAAATATAAGTATAAATAAATAGCCTTCTGACAACTTATAGATAGAATATGTATAGAGCAAGATTTAGTTTTATTTTTTTGCTAATATTTTAAATTTAAAAGACCCAAATTTATATCGAATTTTAATTGTTTTACATAATGTGGATGGTGACCTACCACACATCCTTGGTGTGAATGTTTATTTAAATTATATGGTTTCCCTTAAAACATTCTAGATGTGAATGTTTATTTAAATTATATGGTTTCCCTTAAAAGTCTTTGGAGCACTTATTCATAGTATGACATTAATTTGGACATCTAGTTTATTCTCTGTTGCATCTTATTTCCTTAAGTACGGAGGATGTTTTTCTGCTTTTAACATTTTATTATGGCAACTTCCAACCAAGCAGAAAAATAGAGAATTCCTGTCCCCATGGCCTTTTTATTCCTGGATCATTTTGAACTAAATCTGGAAGAACACGTCATTGCATCTCCCAAATACTTAAGAATGCATCAAAAATAATAGTAAGATTATCTCTTTATGTGACCATAAAGATATTAGCATAGCAAACAAAATAAATAACAATTATTTAGTTTAATAACTTCAACCATAACTCAACTTTCTCCAATTTCTTAATAGTGTCTTTTTTACAACTGTTTTGTTTAATCAGGATCCAAACAAAGACCATTGTTCTTATTTAGTTGTTATGCCTCTTAAGTCTTCTTTAATCTAAAACAGTCTCTTCTCCCTTTTGCTTGTCATTAACTTGTTTGAAGAAACCAGGCTTATAGAAGGTCCCACATTCTGGATTTGGCTCGTTGGTTCGTGTGATGTGGATAACCTTTTTCTTTCCATTTTTAAAAAAGATAATCTATTTTTATTAGAGAAGTAGTAGACTTACAGGAAAATCATGTGGAAAAATGCAGAATTCTAGTATACCACTGTGCTGGTTTGAAACTGTTGTATACCCCAGAACAGCCATGTTCTTTAATCCTAATTCCATATTGTTAAGTGTTTCCATGGAGATGTGACCCAGCCAATTGTGGGCGGGACCTTTTGATTAGGTCGTTTCCATAGGGATATGTCTCTAACCATTCATGGTGGGATTGCTTACTAGGGTCCTTTAAGAGGGACCCATTTTGGAAAAGGCCTCAGAGCTAACACAAGACCCAGATGTTCTGAGGTGCAGAAAGTAACTGCCCCTGGGAAACTGTTTGATACCAGAAGCCAAAGACCCAGCAGAAGCAGCCACGTGCTTTCCCGCTGATGGAGGTGTTCCGGACCCATTGGTCTTTCTTTGAGTCAAGGTATCTATCTCTGGATGCCTTAATTTGGACATTTTTGCGGCCTTAGAACCTTAAACTTGCAACTTAATAAATTCCCTTTTTAAAAGTTATTCCATTTCTGGAATATTGCATTTGGGCAGCATTTAACAAACCCAAACAAACCCCATCAATTATTAACAGTTTGCATTAGTGTGGTGCCTTTGCTACAAATGATAAAAGAATATTAGTGTAATTGTATTATATGTATAGCCCATAGTTTATATTAGGGTTCACTGTGCTGTAGAGTCCTATGGTTGTTTTAAAATATTCATTCTAGTAATATAAATGCAAAGTAAATTTTATTATTTGTATTATATACAAATATATAATAAAGTGGGGCTAACTGTATTCACAGTGTTCTGTTACCATCTATCGTTTACTAGCAAAACTTATCCATCACCCCACACAGAAATTCTTTAGCAATTAAGCATTATTCATAGTATGGTTAGCCCCTGCTAACCTCCATTCTAGTTTCTGACTCTATAAATGTGCTTATTCTAATTATTTCATGTCAGTGAGATCACACAATATTTGTCCTTTTTATCTGGCTTATTTAACTTAATATGATGTTGTCAAGGTTCTTCCATGTTGTGACATGTATCAGAAGTTTATTGTTTTTTATGGCTAAATAATATTCCATTGTGTTTTTATTTGACGTTTTGTTTATCCATTCATCGGTTGATGGACATTTGGGTTACTTCCATCTTTTGGCAGTTGTAAATAATGCTACTGTGAACATCAGTGTGCAAATATCTGGTCAAGACTCTGCTTTCAGTTCTTTGCGGTATGCATGTAGAGGTGGGATTGCTGGGTCACATGCTAATCCTATACTCAGCTTACTGAGGGGCCGCCAAACTGTGTTCCATAGTGGCTGCTCCATTTCACCTTCCCACCAACAATGAACAAGTGTTCCTATTCCTCCACATCCACTCCAATGCTTGTTATTTTCTATTTTAATAGTAGCCATTTTAGTGGGTATGAAATGGCATCTCATTTGGCTTTGATTTGCATTTCTCTAATGGTTAATGATGTTGAGCATCTTTTTATGTGCTTTTTGGCAATTTATAATTCTTCTTTGGAGAAATTTATATTCAAATCTCTTGTCCATGTTTTAACTGGGTTGTAGGATTATGGAGTTGTAAGATTTCTTTATATATTCTAGATATTAAATCCTTATTAGATATGTGGTTTCCAAATATTATCTACCATGCTATATATAGGCTGTCTTTTTACTTTAATAATGAAGTCCTTTTGATGCAAAAAAGTTTTTAATTTTGATGAGGTCCCATTTATCTACTTTTTTCTTTCATTGCTCATGCTTTTGGTATAAAATCTAAGAAATCACTGCATAACCTCAGGTCCTGGGGATGTTTCCTATGTTTTCTTCTAGAGGTTTTATAGTTTTGATTCTTATAATTAGGTCTTTGAATTATTTTGACTTAATTTTTGTATATAGTGTGAGATAGGGGTCCACCTTTTTTCTTTTGCTTGTAGAAACACGGTTTTCCAAGCCCTGTTTGTTGAAGAGACTATTCATTCCCCATTGAGTGGACTTGGCATCCTTATCAAAAAACAATTGACCATAGATGTGAGGGTTTATTTCTGAATTCTCTATTTATTTCCCTTGGTCTCTATGTCTGTCCTTGTTCCAGAACCATTCTGTTTTAAATACTGTAGCTTTGAAATAAGTGTTAAAATCAGCATGTGTGATTCTTCTAACTTTGTTCTTTTTCAAGATGGTTTTGGCTATTCAGAGCCAGTGACCTGTCCATGTAAATTTTTTTGGGGGGGGTGCGTAGTCTGGGAATCGAACCTGGCTTTCCCATATGAAAGGTGGGCGTTATAACCACTGAACTACCCGTGCACCTTATTCCATGTAAATTTGATGGTTGATTTTTCTATTTCTGCAGAGAGCTGTTGGAATTTTTATTGGGATTGCATTGAACCTGTAAATCACTCTGGGTAGAGCTGATAATAATATTTAGAATTCCAATCCAAGACCATGAAATGTACTTCCATTTATTTAGTTTTTTAATTTTTTTTAGCAATGTTTTGTAGTTTTCCTTTACATCCTTGGTTAAGTGTATTCTTAGGTATATGATTACTTTAGTTGCTAATGTAAGTGGAATTTTTTTCTTGATTTTTCTTCAGATTATTCATTACTACCATATAGAAACATGTCGATTTTTACATGTTAATGTGTATCCAGCCAGTTTTCAGAATCCATTTATTAGCACTAGTAGCTTTGCTATGGATTTTCCAGGACTTTCTATGTATAGACCTATGTCAGAAGCAGATAGGGAAAATATAGTTCTTCCTTTACAATTTGGATGCCTTTTATTTCTTTTTCTTATCTGATTGCTCAGGCTAGAACTTCTGGTACAATGTTGAATAACAGTTGTGACAGTGGGCATCTTTGATCTTTCAGTCTTTCTCCACTGAGTATGATGTTAGCTGAGGAATTTTCATAAATGCGCTTTATCATGTTGAGTAATTTCCTTGTATTCCTACATCACGAAGAAGTGCTGGATTTTGTCGATTGCCTTTTTCTTGTGTCAACTGGGATGGTAATGTGGTTTTTTTTCCTTCATTAATGTGGTATGTTACATTAATTGATTATCTTATTTGAACCACTGTTGTACACCTGGGATAAATTTTAGGCTCTGCTTTGGGATCTTTTTTTCTTTTTTGATGTAAGGATTTAGAGCTGAAATATCCCTCTCAGCACTGCCTTTTCTGCATCCCATAAGTTTTGGTATATTGTATCTTCATTTTCATTCATCTGAAGATATTTCCTAACTTCCCCTGTGATTCCTTCTTTGACCAATTAATTGTTTAAGAGTGGTTACATTGCACATGCTAGTGAATTTTCAAATTCTTTCTCTATTTCTAACTTCATTCCATTATGGTCAGAGAAGATAAATTACAGGATTTAATATATTTGAATTTATTATGTCTTATTTTGTGACTTAAAATATGATCTATCCTTGAGAATGTTCCATATGTTTTAGAGGAGAAAGTATATTCTGCTGCTATTGGATGAAGAATTCTGTAGTTGGTTTATAATATTGCTGTGGTCTTCTATTTCCCTATTGATTTTTTGTCTAGATGTTCTGTCCTTTATTGAAAGACCTTTGTTGAAATCTCCTACTGTTAATGTATAACTGTCTATATCTCGTGTCAGATTGGCTAAATTTGCTTTATATATTTGGAGGCTCTGTTATTAGTGTGTATATAAATTGTTATGTGAGATGGGAGAAAAATATGGAACTATTAAACTTTACCATCAGGGAATCTCCTGATACTGTGTCAGACTGTAGGGACACCCAAATCAATAGGCCAAGCCCTTGAACTTGAGGCTTACGCTTGTGAAACTTATGTAGGTAGCAGGAAGCTTAGCCTACCTATAGGTATGCCTAAGAGTTACTTCTGGAGGACCTCTTTTGTGACTCACTCTCTCTAAGCCCAACTCTGTAAGTAAAATCATTGCCCTCCCTCTTACATGGAGACATGACATCCAGGAGTGAAAGTCTCCCTGGCGACGTGGGAGATGACTCCCAGGGATGAGTCCAGCCCTGGCACCATGGGATCAACAATTCCATCTGACCAAAGGGGGAAAGAAGTGTAACTAATAAAGTATCAGTGGCAGAAGGGTTCAAATAGAGTCAAGAGGCTACTCTGGAGGTTGCTTTTATGCATGCTTCAGTTAGACATTGCTGCCTATCATACCTTGCCAAACCCCAACCAAAACCATTCCAGCCAATCCTAAAGAACACCTAGGGCAATATAGAAGATTCCACAAGGATTCCATGCACTAGGGTAACTTTCTAGAAACCTACAACCTCCAGATGGGCCCCTGGACCAGATAAGTTCTGAAACCTAGCCCAGCCTCTCCAGAACATCAGATAGTTCCATCTCCCTCCCCATATTATTGACAGACCCTTCCAACATGAAAAAGTTAGAATGGCCATAGTCCAGACACCCCTAAAGGGAGGGATAGAAAGATCAAAGGTGATGGTGGAGTTATACATAGAAGATAGGATTTAACAAATGAATATGATTACTGAATCATTAAATTGCTATCTCTTTTAGTCTCTAGTATCTTAGAGAAGCTAGAAGTGAAAACCTAAAATTGTGGAATTTTAACCCATGCCAAACTCTGAAACATGTTCTACAATTGTTTTTTTTTGTATATATGTTATTTTTCACAAAAAAGAAAAAAAAAGTTGATTGTGATGATAAAAAAATATTTAAGCCTTCTAGCCTCCTATATTCTGGAGCAGCTAGAAGGAAAAATCTGAGAGGATCATATGGTAGCCCATGAGAAACACTGGGATCTGTCCTCACAAAAAGTGCTTTGAAAACTATTGCTTTTTTCCTTCTTTGTTTTGTATATATGCTATCTTATACAATAAAAAAGTTGAAAAAAAGAATACAATCACTGCCTCATATTTTGAAACAATAATTAATTAATAATAATTACTAACAATATTAATATATTATATTAATAATACTATAGAATTAACTATAATATTCTGTTAATGTTAATGGCATTTGAAGTGCCCTGTCAAAACAATTGCAGTTATGTAAAACATTAAATCAGTGCCCCCAATATACATACATATTTATATATATATAAGTACACATGCAGGACTCTGTGCGTGCTTTCTCAGTTCTCTAGGCATGCACACAGCCCCGCATGTGCATTTGGCCTTCCAGAGTCCTAGGAATACACTGGAGCTTTCCAAAGCCCCCTATGACATCTCACTCCCCAGCTTTCCCACTTAAGTTTTTGGGTCAGCTTCCTGTATGCGCCAGCTGGTGTCAGCATCTCAGGCAACTGCAGTGTTAAACATATGGCACGATTGTTTTCGATAATGCTGTGGTCTAGGACTGTTCACCCAGCTGGACTTCTGCGTCATGCCACTTAAAGGAAATCCCCGAGAGCAAAGCTTTTCATGGAACTGCCATTCAGGTCAAATAGTGACAACTTTTCTGGGATGGAAATTTTCGAGAGTTCTAGACCCATTATTTCACCATCAGTTGCTTTTAGACTGCTGTTTTTCACAGCTACCGTGATAGTGAGGGAATTTATTTTCAAGGCTAACATGGTGTTGGGGAAGAAGGAAATGGATCTAGGAAATGTTAACACATCACAAACCTACTATTCTTACTGGAATGCTGCTGTCTTTCTCAAAATAAACTTCCTTTATGTTACTATTTTTTTTTTTAATGTACGAACTAGGTTGCACAGGTGGCTCAGTGGTAGAATGCTCGCTTTCCATGCGGGAGACCTGGGTTCATTTCCAGACCATGTACCGCCCCCCCGCCCCAAAGTATGAACCAACCTTTAAAATGACAAACAGAGTATTTAGTGGATAATTTCTGACATATTGCAGCATATATATTTCAATTGAAAATGAAGGGAGGCACTGGGTTGGAATTATATGGATAGTTCTGCTTTAAGTATGAAAATAGTCCTTGCTGGAGCAATGGGAGAGGATTTTGCAGTTGAAGTGCTCTTTAGAGGCACAGAGGAGGAGGGCTGAATTCTAGGAGAGGTCAGCCCCTCTGGTGAAGACATTTAAATGTCACCAGTCTTTATTAAGCAGCTATTGACATCTCTTCCCTACTTTCACGTTTTGGAAAGTACAAGGGAAAACAATCTCTGCCCTCAGCATACTTTCAGTGTGACACTTCTGCAAAATTCCCTTTGACCATGGAGGCAGACTGCAAAATAGGTCAAGGAAGAGGAATTACGGCATGGAGCTGGGAGAGGCAATGCTTTTTACTTTAGAAGCAAAACAAAGCTATGGATCCAGCTGATGAGCTTTCAGGTCTTTGAGGGTATCCTAGAGGTATGCTGCTTGCTTGTATCTTTTGTCAAAAATGAGCGCAGTGTTTATTGAAGAGAAAAAGGAATGCTCTAAGGGTTGCCAAATCACTGAAAGTAAAGAGAAAGGGATTGGTGTAGGGCAGAATAAAAACATGGGGAAAATAATTATCAACAAAAGCAGTTACGAAAATATCCCACAGTACCCGCAATACAGATGCAGCTGTTTGGGAGCGAACTTTCGATTATCCACAGAGAGGAGCCTGGATGAGAAGCATAGATGGTGAGAATCACGAAGACTAAGGCAAATTTACTCAGCAGTGTGTACAGTCTGAATTCCACCTTGAGCTGGCATTTAATTAGGCAGTGGATGAAATGACTGAAATGGCTGGGCTGAGGCTATTTTGGTGACTCAAAGTGCGATGTAGTGACCACCACACTCCAAAAACAGAACCAGTTGTGTACAGAGCATGTTTATAATCAATACAGTTTCTTTGCAGAAAAGAGCAGCCTTAGTCGCTTTAAAGAACACCACTTGCAGGTATCTAGAAAGCCAGCTCCACAAAAATGAAATTCTGTGAAATTCTGAGTTTTAAATGAGGGGTCTGGGTGGGTATCTCATAGGAAAAAGGAAAAAGGCACCTTTCAGGCACCAGGAACCTCGTGTTTACTAAGAACTGCTGAATCCTTCAAAGACAGACCCTCCAGGTTCAGTGTTTACGATGTAATAGACCAGCCATGGCATCGCCATCTGTGTGCAGTCAGCCCTGGAGGCTACAGAACGACTGATCTCATACTGAACATATCAGGAGAAAAGAGGGGCTTGTCCTAACCTAACTGCAGGGTGGTTATCTAAGAGAAAAGGAGACACAGAGGAAATGTGATTGTTGCATTCAGTTTTCTGGACAGCTTGCCCTGTGTAGTTTCATCTGCTTAGAATAAAGACCAAGAATGGCTGAAAATTCATGGGGTCAAGACCTTCCGCAATAAATGGGCGAATTTTTACTAGTTGGAAAACCTCATTGCCTTCAACCGGCGTTCTTCTGTTCTCTAATTTTATAGGTTAATGATACAACTTGGAATTACAGTGATTGAATTATTCTTTGGTACCTTTTGTGTCATGTAATCATAAAAGTGAACCAAGAAAAAGTAACGACGATGTAGAAATAGCACAAGAATAATGCTGTCGGGCAATATTATAATTAAGATGGATAAAATTATTTCACTTTATGAAATATGTGCTACCTTATGCTACAATTAACACTTAGATGCCACTTTTTTTTTAATCATCATAGAAATAAACAATTCAATGATACTTGATAAAATTGTATTTTGGGGTGGCCACGGTGGCTCAGCAGGTGGAGTTCTCGCCTGCCATGCCAGAGACCCGGGTTCAATTGCCTGTGCCTGACCATGCGAAAAAAAAATTTTTTTTTGTATTTTTAAGAAAAAAATGCAGGTAGAAATATCATGTATATAATGAAAGATATTTTTAACCAAGAAGTACAAACTTACTGAGTAACTATTTGTGATAAATGGCAACATGGATATGCAATTTTATTTAAAATATTCTGAAAATAGTTCATTGTTTTATGTTGAAATGTTTATACTAAAACATTGCTTAATTTTATAGTATTTGTAATTCCATTTGCCCATTACCTTTGTTCAAAGTTTATTCTTTAGTGGAAAACATGTGTCCTACCTCAGGGCTGTTCTCTAGGGCAGAAATCCTGTCTTTCCTGAGTTTGTTGTGTAGGGATCTCAGTAGACAGTACAGCAGTAGGCGCACCCACTCAGAAGAATGAGGCTGATGTTTTTGGTGAAACCTGCAGGTACACACTTGGATTTGGGGTATATGCCAGGGAAGGGCTTCATGCTAAAAAATGGGGAGCACGCATGTATGACATACCAGAAATGTCCCCTCTGCCTCCAAAGATGATGGGAGAAAAGGTGGAAAAGGAAACAAGTTTGCTTTATGTAAGAACATTTAAGTAAGCAAATCCTGCATTAGTTGCAGTACAGATTCCAGATTGAGACCTGGTACTCATCATTAGACACATGATATGTCTAGAACAGGGTATGCTGTGTTGAAGCATAACTTGGAAATAATTTAGCTTTGAAAATTAACTTGGCTGGTAAAGTCAAGGCTTTCCCTTTGGAAAAACTGTGAAGTAGAAAAGAACTACTTAGAAATTAATGATAATGCTGTTAGATGAAAAAAAGAAAAGAGCAAAGTGCAATAGAGTAAGAAAGAAGGGGATATAAGAAAATACATGCATATCTACTCCTCTGTGCAAAAGCAATCAGGAAGGGTGAACCAGAAACCAAAGCCAAGGGTTATCTTTGGGGGGGCTGTGTGCAAGGGGAAGGCGCTAGCAGGGATGGGGGGAGAGGCAGAGGACACTACTCTGAGCAGAGCTTCTTGAGACCCAAACCCATGAGAAGCCCCCTTCCTCTACCCTCTCTTTGGCTCTGTAATGCTGGCCATGGTTCTTTATCTTCACTGTGGAATAAGACATGGGAACAGGCCAACAAAGTGGGGTTTGACAAGCCATGGGGAGAAACTTCCTGGTGAAAGCTCATTCCTCAGAGTGAAGTGGATGCATATGTCTCCTGAGCCTTGAGGGCAGTCTAGACATTCCAAATTCCTTTGTAAATCAGCCTAAAATTAAACACCAAGATTTTCCTAAAATGTTGAAACCCTGTTGAATTTTTTTTCTTTCTTGTTGGATGTTTTGGCATTATACTGTCTGATCCAAACACTGAACTGTGTTACTTTGAATTTTTGGAGAAAAATGTTCAGACATCTAAAACATTGATGCTTTCATCTACCCAAGGATAGCAACATCCTCCAACTCTTAGAAAACCCACATTGTTAAGCAGATTTTGCAAGGGATTTGTTAAGACAAAAATCCCTCTCTATTAAGAGGCAGCCAAGCACCCTCTACTCTGGTTTTCCAAGCTGTCTGGAGGAGCCCAGAGACCCAGAAGAGGACAGAAATGCCCTAAGAGGAGCTAAAAGGTTCCTTCTGTTTTGTTTGCTTTGAAGGCAACAACATTCCTCCCTTCTAATGCCAGCCTACCAACCCAATGAGAGGAGAACAAGTTTTATTGATCCCTTCAATTAAACACAAACACACCACAGAAACTAAGCAAATTCATGTTTGTTGGTGGAAGGCTCAATATTTGCCTAAGTCAGGAGAGGTCTCTTCCCATTCAGCTTACCTTGGAAGGTTGAAGGATGAAATAACTATAATTCTGGGTAAATTTAGGGTTAAAAAGAGAAAGTTTTCATGCCTATATTTAATGTTCAGAAAAATCTCTGAGATCTGTATGCCCATTTTTCTTATCTTTGCGATTTCATGGACAAGTTTTTTCCTGCCTTCAGTTATTGCTCAGTTCTGGGTTAAAAGGCATAGAAGCCAGCTATAAGTCTGTATAAAGTAGCATTCTCTGGAAGATTGTTTGGTTTTGTTTTGCTTTTAATTAAAAAAAAAAGGATCCCAATGGCTTGCCTTTTACATTTTTGTTTGTTGTTTTACATCTTTTTCACATATACCAGAAAGGCAGAAGATAAATGGAAATTGGTTAATGAGACACCCAGGTGTATTGAATTTCAATTGGTAGGGTTGAAACTTAAACAAACAACAAAAGCAGTACTAATGTTTCAAATCAGTTGCCCTACTCCCTGCAAAAATCATTGAAAAGTTATTTTTGAAAAACCAAGAAGTCCTAGCTGTAAAGGAAAAATGACGCCCCTGGGAAGGGGCTCTTCCCTCAGCAGAGCCTTCCAGGGAGTTCGATCCCGCGCGGAGGGGGGTTCCCGGTGGCAGGGGGGACCGGTCGGCCCGGCTGCCGCGCTGGTGGCTGGAGCGGGACGGCCGGCGAGGGCGCCCGGAAGTCACGAGCCGTGAGCGACGCCCGGAGCGGCCACTTTCAAACCCAATCTCCGCAAAGCCAAGCGTGAAACGCCGAGCCCTGCGAACTTGACCTAGCCCCAGGGCGCGAGAGGCGGTGGCGGGCAGTTTGCTCCGGGGGTCGGGAGTCCGCGCAGTCCCAGGGCTGGGCGCACGCGGCGCGGTACCTGCCCCACCGCCGCGAAACCCGGCGGCGGGAGGGAGTCAGGCTGCGAACCTCAGAGGAAACGCCTGGCCAGCTCCCGGCCCTGTCGGTCCAATGAGGAGCCTGGCCCCCTACCTGTCCGTCCTGCCCGGGGCCTGCCCCCCACCTGTCCGTCCTGCACGGGGCCTGCCCCCCCTACCTGTCGGTCTTGCACCCGGCATGCCCCCTACCTGTCCGTCCTGCCCGGGGCCTGCCCCCCACCTGTCCGTCCTGCACGGAGCCTGCCCCCCCTACCTGTCCGTCCTGCCCGGGGCCTGCCCCCTACCTGTCCGTCCTGCACGGGGCCTGCTTCCCCTACCTGTCCGTCCTGCCCGGGGCCTGCTCCCCCTACCTGTCCGTCCTGCCCAGGGCTGCCCCCATCTGCCCGTCCAGTGCAGGGCCTGCCCCCCTACCTGTCCGTGCGATACCGGGTCCGTCCCCCTACCTGCGCGTCCCCACCGGGCGGCCAGGAGCAGCAGCAGCGGCGGCAGCAGCAGGGTCGGGCGGCCGGGCGCCCCCTCGGCGAGTCGCGGCACCCACATGGGCGGCGGGGCCGGCTCACATTTCGCAGCACCCGCCCTGCCCGCCGCCTCCCGGGCAGCGCCGCGGCGCCCTGGGCTCTGCGTGGGGCGCTCCCGGGCGGGGCGCAGGAAGCGGCGCCGCGGCCCCCGCCACCCACCCTTCCGCGCCGGGACGGGCGCGCCGCGAGCCGAGGGGCCGGGGGCCGGGGGCCGGGGGCCGGGGCTGCCCGAGCTGGGCGACCGCGCGACCGGAGGGGCCTCGGAGGCGTGTATGGGCGCCGCTCGGGGTTTCGGCTCCTCTCCCGCGGTTTCAGGGCCCCACTGGGGAGGCCAGCGCTGCAGGCGAGAGGCGAGGAGGCGAGGAGGCGGGCGCGAGGACGAGCGACTCTGGCGTCCAGGTCTGATGGGCGCTTCTCCAAGACAGCTGAAATGTCAGGGGCCCACACCGCGAGAGAAATGGAACGCTTGTCTGTTGGTTAACATGCTCGGATAAGCGCTCTGCCGTACACTGATCGCCTTCAGTCTTCCCAACCTACCATCAGGTGTTATTGTCCCATTTTACAGACGAGGGACAGGTAACTCAGAGACTCAAGGGCTCTGCCCCCAACCTAGTGGAGTGGTGAGTGGGGAGGCCTTCATTAACCAGGAGACAAGACAGGGTGAAATTGAGAAAAGCATTGAAATCGAATGAGAAAATTCGCGGCACCCTCTGGGCTCTGTCCCTTGTCCGGGAGCTTGGAGTCGGTAGCGTTGGGCACAGCCTGAAAACAAATCAAGGATGTGCCTCAGCCGCGGATGCCATCTTTTCCCCTCACAAATGCCTCTCTTCAAATACACAAATGAAGAGAAATGACCCTGAAATTAGGTCAGTTGCCCTTATTGTAAAGAATCTTTTGTAATTAAAAAAAAGTCTTATTTGGGGAGAAGGGGGTGAGAGAATGGAGCAAGTTTTTCAGAGTTCCCTAAACCTGCTACTGCCCCACCTAAGACCTAGAACCGGCGAGACATGTAGGATGGGTCAGGCCACCCACCCCAGCCCAGTCCCTTCATGTGCAAGGAAAGAGGCCTCTGCATCACCCCAGAGACTCTGCCTGGTCCGTGCCCCGTGGGGGGCCCTGAAGGTCTTTGTGGGGGGACCACAACTAATCCTAAAATGCAAATTTGTCCTCAGCTGTTATAGGCCAATTGCAGCCAATGACCTCCATCTCATTTTTTAAAATTGTAATTAACCAGATCTTGTCCTTCACGGGATTCCTTTTAGGAAAAGCACTGAAAAAGTTTGGAGGAAAGACTTGTATAAAGACATGTAGGTGGAGAATGACCCACACAAGCTGGTCACTTGTGTACAGCTGCCAGTTCTGATTTTTTTTACTGAGCGCTGTGATGCCCTCGGATGTGCGTGTAGGGTGGGGTAGGGGGTGGAAGCCTGGAAAACCCTGAATGGCTGTGCATCACAGGGAAGGACAGTGCCAAGTTCCAGAAGGAAGTCCCGAAGGAAGAGGTGAGAGCCAGCAAGTCAGGGGAAGATGAAAAGTAAAGACAGAGAGAGAGAGAGAGAGAGAGAGAGAGAGATGGAGAGGGAGCCAAACGAGGGGTCTCGCGTGCAAAGTCTTGTAAACAGGGATTTAAATATTCATGCTCAGTCCTCACTTTCATCTTTGGTAAAATCTGCATCACTCATATTGCTTTTGTGTGATTGAATTAAGGAAATGATTTTTAGTCTTATTTATTTGACTCTAACCAATGCTAAGAAACATTTTGTATCACAGCCTAGAACACACACATACACACACACACATCCAAAATAATAATGAAACAATATCCTACTTATGTGTGATGTAGTTGTATTTTCTATTCTATCTAATTTTAAAAAATCTTGCTGATCCTCTCTAAATAGATTTCACATGCCATTATTGAATTACCATCATAAGGTCTGGAAACATTGATTTAAGGGACCTCAAATGAGTTGCTAGATTCTGCATCCAGGTAGGCAAAGGGAAAAATCCAGGGTTGGAACATGTGGGATCAGTTGGCATCTGGAATACACTTGTGACCTTTAACTAAAAGTCACTAAAATGTGATATAGACAAACAGCAAGCACACAGTCCTGGAATTTGCTAAGAACCCTGATTCAGGGGTCTCCAAGCAGTACGGCTGCTGCTCCCTGCCCGGCAGAGCTCCTCCTTGCATGCACACCTGCAGTTTGGTGGGCCAGTGTTACAACTTCCTCTCTTTACTTCAAATGCACCTGCACTGGTTTCCTATGGCTGCTGGAACAAACTGCCCCAAACATAAAGCCATAAAACAACAGAAACATCTTATCTTATAGTTCTGGAGGCTAGAAGTCTGAAACCGGTCTCCTTGGCCTTGAAGTCAAGGCATTGACAAGGCTGCATTCTTCCTGGAAGTTCTAGAGGAGGCTCTGCTTTCTTGTCTCTCCCCACTCCTAGAGACTGTCCACATTTCTTGGCTTGTAGCCCCCTTCCTTTTCAAAGCCACCAGTGCAGCCACTGCAAATGTCTCTTTGACCCACTTTCACTTCTAAGGACCTGTTCACTTTGGGGCCCCTCCTTGGTTAATCCAGGATAATCCTCCATCTCTAGGGCCGTAACTTAATCTCTTCTGCAAAGTCCCTTTTGTCATGTAAGGGATGTTTTCATAGGTTCCGGAGGGGGGTGTATATGGATATCTTTTGGGGGCCTTTATTTGGGGGATCATACCACCCTCTCCAAGGCCAGGGCTTACCTTTGCCAGCTGATTCCACATTGGGATCACTAATGAGATGCAGAAAGCTGCTGGGGGAACAGAGAGACTTGTTCTTTTTCAGGTCAGCAATGCCCCACAGCCTCTCTTTCCCTTGGTGGAAGCAGCTGGATCCAGGAGCAATTGGTTCCAGTTTCAAAGTTTTCCCTGCACTCTCAGAACCAGCCTCACTGGATCCCCTCAGAGATACCAGTCCTGGCAGGCAATGTCCCTTCTCAGAGGTCTGAATCGCAGTTCCGTGGGGTCCACCTCTAGGTTCCAGGCTCTCCAACTCCTCCCCTTCCCCTTTGTGCCTTTGGCCTGAGGCTGGTATCTGCTCCCGCAGTTACTCTCTGTCTCAGTTTCAATGTCCCCTTTGACATATTTAGTTCTTCAACGTCTGTTAACCAGTTCCTTACATTAAAGTCTTTTAAAGTAACTAGTGGTTGCTGTTCTGCCCGGACTCTCACTGATTCAGTTGTAATTCCTGAACGTTTTAGGGAAGGTCCCATGTTATCAGTACACCATCAGTATTTGCTTGAGTGTCCATCGTTCTTATTTTTAATTATAAATTATATTAATGTCGTTCCATCATTATCACATTAAGTCTTGTGGATTAGATACAATGAATATTTGCCACAAAAGCAGTTTGGACCAATAATTTTTTTTTAATATCTAAACTTTCACACATGTATGCATCATGGTTCAAATACAAAGCATTAATGGGGCTAAAGCAGACATATAAATAGCCCCTCCTTGTCCCCAAAGTCTTCTGAACTTCATTGCTTCGCTGTTCCCCCTGCTCCCCCACTGGAAAGTGAGAATAACGGGGTTACTGGGGTGCAGTCTTTTCCCCTCATAAGGGGGCTACCCTTGTTTGAGAGCCGAGAGTCTCTGCGGGTCTCTCCGCTGTCCCGCTTTGCACTCAGCAGAGGGCGGGTCACCATTTCAGCTGTAACTCTTGCCCAGTTCCTGCTAACAAACTCCCCATTCTATACTCAGGGTGCCCAAGGTTTAGTAGGACACGTGTGGCCTGAGACGTTGGTGAATGCTGTTGTTGCATTACATTTTAAAATCCAGTCATTACTTTTCTTTTCTATTTTTTTTTGGCATGGGCAGGCACTGAGAATCGAACCCAGGTCTCCCTCATGGCAGGCAAGACCTTTGCCTGGTGAGTCACCACGGCCCGCCCTTTTCTTCTGTTTTTTACCAGCCACCCAAATTCACCTTAGGGAGTTCCCTGAATACCTTTGAGTTCTAAGCTATTACCAACCCTGTTAACTGCAGGAAGTGGCACTCCTAGGCCCACCCCGTTTAGCCCTTTCTAGTCAAAATAAAACCTAGCGTAGCCTTTGGAAAAAATGTTTAATGACTCACTACTTTCAAGATGATGTTTTCTTCTACTCATAAGGATTAAGATGCTTCTTCACATGATTTACCATATTGAGATCTTAATTTGAGATCTTTGTGATTAAAAAGGCCATAAATCAGTAGCCGCCTCCCAGCCCCAAGCACTGATCCCACAACCTTAAAAAAAACACAAAGTGCCATCTCTTGGTGGCCTAAATGACCTCCAGGGGTGATCCATAGTAACCGTGACAGCAGGTGCTGAGCTCTCACTGGGAGCCAGGTGCCAGTTAAGTGTTCAACTTTCACTATGTTTTCCATTTATTCTGTAAATTCGGCCTGTTGCCCGGAGTTACAGGAAGGCACGGGCTGGGCAGATGGTCTACGTAGTGAGTGATGGAAGCGGGACCTGACCCCTGGTTTACCTAATCTCAAAGTCCGCACTTTGAATGACTTCCTATATACCTCCCGCATTTAGGAAAATAAAGCAAATACATTTGAGGTATGAACTGTAAAACAACACACATATTAAAATGTATATATAATGATTTCTGAAAAAAATGCAGCATCAGCGTAATTTCTATCTTGTGAACTACATCATGAACAGACGCAGCTGCCCATCCCTGGACACTCAGATATAGTCAAGGTGGGCTCAGACCGTACCAAAATGGCTAGTCTGAAGATAAATCTGAGGATGAGGGAGAGGGTGGTAAAGAGGAGAGAGTTGGCAAAATAAAATTCCCTGCACAGGGCACCGTGTGGGGAAGAGTGCAGGGAGGGAGGAGGGAAATTCTGGAAAAGCAGAGAGCCCTCTGGGCTGGGTCATTTAAGTGACCGGTGTTTAGGAGATGTCTAAAGTCCTTTTAGCTTATTTCAACAATTTCTGTAGATATTTGAGAGGTACTAGCAATTTTTTACAGTGAGAGTACTAGCAATTTTTACATTGTGCCTCCTGCTTAAATCTGAATGATGTTGGAATACTATTTCATTAATCCATCCTCCAACTCATTAACTTTTTTTTTGAGAAGTGATTCATGCATTACATATACATTTGTAATCATGAAGCATAATACACATCCAGAAAAATACACAAAACATGTATCATACAGGTCACTTCCAAGTCAAGACATAGACCTTTGCTAGCCCTACAGAAGCTCCCCTTTGCCCCCTTTCTTCTTTCCCAAATCACTTGGTTCACAGTCCACTGCATCTGGCGTCTAAAGTCCACATTACACCTGTGAGTCATCCAGGCTGCTCCCTAGAGCTGCAGTGCAACCTGGTGAGTTAGCCATTGCATGATGACATTTTCGATTCATTCTACAGTTGATGACATTTAGAGTGTCTCTAGTTTCGGGCTACTAGCAATAGTGCTTCTTTGTGCATTCTTGTACACGTCTCTTGCAAAAGTGCTCGTATTTCTAACGTATAAATCCAGGAGTGCAATTGCTGACTCATAGGTTGGATATAGTTTCAACTTGAGTAAATAATGCTACACCTGTTTTCCAAAGTGGCTGTACCAATTTATACTCCCATCTGCTGTGAATGAGAGTTCTTCAACATCCTTGTCAACAGTTGGTATCTTCAGACTTCATAATTTTAGTACTTTACAAGATAGTAGAGGTATATCTTTATGGTTTTCATTTTCATTTTCCTTATAATTAATGACATTCATTACTTTTTCATGTTTGTTAGCCATTTGGAAATGCTCTTTTGTGATGGTCATGATCAAGTTTCTTCCTTACTTTTTCTTTTGGATTGTCTATCTTTTTATTTTTTTTACTTGGTTTGCAAGAATTCAATACATATTCTGAAAATGAGGGCTTTAGTAGTTACATCTGTTGTAAATATCTTTTTCTTATCACTCTATTAATAGTGTCTTTTAATAAAAGAGGTTCTTAAATGTAATGTAGTCTGATTTATCAATTATTTCCTTTATAGTTGTTGCATTTTTAATCCTCTTTTTAAAAGTCTTTCTTCACCCTAAGTTCATAAAGAGTTTCATTTGGTCCAGTACTATTTATTGAAAAATCATCCTTTCCCTAGAGCTTTTCAATTCCCTCTTTATCCTAAAGTAAATGTCATTTGTGAGAGGGTCTGTTTATAGACTATATTCTGTTTATTGGATCTGTTTTTTTTTTATTATTATGCCAATACTACA
>PVIY010003764.1:0-109578 GCA_004026745.1 Myrmecophaga tridactyla
ACACTTTTACAGAGTTTGTGGAAATAGTACATATAGATGTTGGCTGTTTGTTGTTAGACATACTGTATACATTAATGAGTGAAAGGGATGGGCTTAAGGCTTCAAACGAGAACAGCTGTCACTGAGCTGGATTCCTTAAATGCAATGGGGTTGATGGGATCCTGAGTTGTCAGAAGCCAGGTGGCAGCACTTAATCACCAAGGACAGGGTGGACATGGCTATTACACTAGAAAGCAAACTCAAAGCAGGAGTCAAAATTACCTGACTCACAGACATTTGTGGCATTGGCTAGTAAATCATGGTGGACCTAGAAATACAATAGATGGTCAGTCTACTAAATTTTTGTTTCAGCTGTATAAACAAAAGAGTTCTAGGTCAAGTGAACAGAAGTCTAATTTGAATTGAAAAAAGACAGTCACTGCCCCTTAATCAATTTCCAGACTTGAGACAGTTTACAGACCCAAAGCCCCTTGAGTGAAGGGGAGACCAGGTCCCTTTAGGGGGGAACCCTGTTATACTGCCACAAATCTATATTGTTAATCTTCCTCCAAGCCTTCCCAAGGAGACTGATGGCCTTTTATCAGTGTAACTGCACACTGGGAAAAAAGGAAATAATCAGATACTTCAGCGAATATTAGACACTGGTTCAGAAGTGACATTAATTCCAGAAAACCCAAAACATCACTCTGATCCACCAATCAGAATGGAGACTTATGAAGGTCAGGTGAGTGATGGAATTTTAGCTCAGATCCATCTCACAGTGGGTCCAGTGGGGCCCTGAGCCTATTCTATAGTTATTTCTCCAGTTCCAGAATACATAATTGGAATAGACATACTGGGCAACTGGCAGAATCCCCACATTGGTTCTCTAACTCATGCAGTGACAGTTATTGTGGTGGAAAAGCCAAGTGGAAACCACTAGAACTGCACCTATCTAGCAAAATAGTAAATCAGAAGCAATACTGGATTCCTGGAGGGATTGCAGAGATTATTGTCACTCTTAAGGACTTGAACGATTCAGGGGTGATGATTCCCACCACATCCTCGTTCAACTCTCCTATTTGGCCTGTGCAGGAAATGGATGGGTCTTGGAGGATGACAGTGGATTAATGTAAGCTCAACCAGGTGGTAACTCCAATTGCACCTGCTGTTCCAGATGTGGTATCATTGCTTGAGCAAATCAATGCATCCCCTGGTACCTGGTATGCAGCTATTGACTTGGAAAATGCTTTTTTCTCAATAGCTGTTAGTAAGGACCACCAGAAACAGTTTGCCCTCAGCTGGCAAGGTCAGTGATATACATTCACTGACCTACCGCAGGCCTCTTTCAATACTCCAGCTCTATGTCATAATCTTGTCCTCAGAGATCTTGATCATTTTTCCCTCCCACAAAACATCACACTAGTCCATTGTATTTATAATATCATGTTTATTGGACCTAGTGAGCAAGAAGTAACTTTAGACTTAATGGTAAGGAATTTGTGCATCAGAGGATGGGAGATAAACCCAACAAAAATACAGGGGCCTTCCGTCGGTGAAATTTCTAGGTTTCCAGTGGTGAGGAGCATGTTGAGATATCACTTCTAAGGTGAAGGATAAGTTGCTGTATCTGGCCCCTCCTACAACCAGAAAAGAGGCATAATGCCTAGTTGATCTCTTTGGGCCTTGGTAAGAACATATCCCTCATTTGGGTTTGCTTCACAGGCCCATTTATTGAATGATCAGAAAAGCTGCTAATTTTGAGTGGGGACCTGAAAAAGAGGAGGCTCTGGAACAGATCCAGACTGCTGTACAACCTGCTCTGCCACTTGGACCATATGATCCAGCAGATCCAATGATGCTGGAAGTGTCAGTGGCAAATAGAGATGCTGTTTGGAACCTTTGGCAGGCCTCTATAGGAGAATTACAATGCAGACCCTTAGGATTTTGGAGCAAAGCCTTACCATCTGCTGCAGATAACTATTCTCCTTTTGAGAAACTGCTTTTGTCCTCCTACTGGGCCTGTATAACCTTGGGTCGCCAAGTTACCATGAGACCTGTGTTGCCTATCATGAGCTGGGTGTTGTCTGACCCATCAAGCCATGAAGTTGGGCATACACAGCAGCACTCCATCATAAAATGTAAATGGTATATATGAGTTAGGGCCAGAGCAGGTCCTGAAGGCACAAGTAAGTTACATGAGGAAGTGGCCCAAATGCCCATTGTCTCCACTTCTGCCATATAACTTCTCTTTCCCAGACCAGAGCTATGGCCTTTTGGGGGTTCCATATAGTGAATTGACTGAGAAAGAGAAATCTTGGGCCTGGTTTACAGATGGTTCAGCACAATATACAGGTACCACCAAAAAGTGGACAGCTGCAGCACTACAACCTCGTTCTGGGGTGTCCTTGAAGGACCATGGTGAGGTAAAATCCCCCCAGTGGGCAGAACTTCAAGCAGTGCACCTGGTTGTTCATTTTGCTTGGAAGGAGAATTGGCCAGAGGTGCGTTTATATACTGACTTATGGGCTGATGCTAATGGTTTCGCTAGATGGTCAGGGACTTGGAAAGGCCATAATTGGAAAATTGGTGACAAAGAGGTCTGGGGAAAAGATATTTGGATAGACCCTTCTGAGTGGGCTAAAAACATGAAGATATTTGCATGCCATGTGAATGCACACCAGAGGGTGACTTCAGCAGATGAAGGTTTTAATAATCAAGTGGATAAGATGACCCATTCTGTGAATGCCCCTCAGCTTCTGGAAAGAGGGAACTCTGGGGAACCAGCAACTCATGTCATTGCCCAATGAGTTCATGAATAAAGTGACCATGGTGGTAGGGATGGAGGTTATGCATAGACTCAGCAATATGTACTTTGTCTCCCCAAGGCTGACCTGGCTACAGCCACTGCTGAGTGCCCAATCTGCCAGCAGCAGAGACCCATACTTAGACCCCAACATGGTACCATTCCCCGAGGTGACCAGCCAACTACATGGTGGTAGGTTGATTACATTGGAACACTCCCTTCATGGAAGGGGCAGTGATTTGTTCTAACTGGAATAGTCACATACTCTGGATATGGGTTTGCTTTCCCTGCATGCAATGCTTCTGCCAAAACTACCATCCATGGGCTTACAGAATGCCTTATCCATCGTCATGGTATTCCACATAGCATTGCTTCTGATCAAGGAACACACTTCACAGCAAATGAAGTGCGGGAATGGGCACACGCTCATGGAATTCTCTGGTCTTACCATGTTCCCCATCATCCAGAAGCAGCTGGATTGATAGAACGGTGGAATGGCCTTTTGAAAACTCAATTACAGTGCCAACTAGGTGGCAATACCTTGAAAGGCTGGGGTAATGTTCTCCAGGAAGTTATATATGCTCTGAATCAGCATCCGCTGTATGGTGCTGTTTCTCCCATAGCCAGGATCCATGGGTCTAGGAATCAAGTGGTGGAAATGGGTGTGGTACCACTCACTATTCCCCCTAGTGATTCACTATGAAAATTTTTGCTTCCTGTCCCTGCTACCCTGAGCTCTTCTGGTCTACAGGTTTTAGTTCCAAAACGGGGTGTGTTTCCTCCAGGAGAAACAATGATTCCACTGAACTGGAAGTTAAGACTGCCACCTGGTCACTTTGGGCTACTTATGCCCCTAGATCAAGAAGCCAAGAAGGGGATTACATTACTGTCTGGGGTAATTGACCCTGACTATAAGAAGGAAGTAGGACTGCAACTACATAATGGAGGTAAAGAAGCGTTTTCTTGGAATATAGGAGATCCCCTAGGGCGTCTTTTAGTACTATCATGCCCTGTGATTAAAATCAATGGAAAACTGCAACAACCCAATCCACAAAGGGCTACCAACGGTTCTGAAACTTCAGGAATGAAGGTTTGGGTCATCCCACCAGGCAAAGAACTATGGCCAGCTGAAGTGCTTGCTGAGGGTAAAGGGAACATGGAATGGGTAGTGGAAGAAGGTAGTGATAAATATGAAATATGGCCACGTGATCAATTTCAGAAATGAGGGCTGTAATGCCATTGTGTTCATGTTATACTATTTAAGTTGTAAGATATTAAGTTTAAGAATGAATATTACTCAAGGACTTGCACCCTATTCAAGAGAGATTTAATGTGTTTCCCATTATAGATAGGACAGTTGGGTATTGTTAGGTGAGAAAAAAAATCTTTTATTCTTTTCTATTTAGAAATTAGGTATGGTTTAAGGTGATGAGTATAGCCACCAAGTTGACAGGGCTGGACTGTCATGGTCAGGTTCATGTGTCAACTTGGCCAGATAGTGTTACCTGTTTGGTTGGGCAAGTGCTGGCCTGTCTTGCTATGAGGACTTTTGATAGAATTAAATCATGATCATATTGGCTAAATCCAAGCTGATTCCATTTGTAATCAGCCAAGGGAAGTGTCTTCTTTAATGAGTGATGCTTACTCTAATCACTGGAAGCCTTTTAAGGAGGATTCAGAAGAAATAGGCTCTCTTCCTGCTTCAGCTGGCAAGCCTCTCCTGTGGAGTTCATCAAGACCCTCCATCAGAATTGCCTGCTTCACAGCCTGCCTTACAGATTTTAGACTCTACATTCCCATGATCATGTGAGACACTTTTATAAATTTTATACTTATGAATATTTCCTGTTGATTCTCTTTTTGTAGAGAACCTTAACTAATACAGAAGGAGTGTTCAGTTTTACTGAATAATAATTTAAAAGAACAGGATTGACATGTAAGTGTTTGGGCAGCTGGAGCAGGGTGATGTGATAGAAGTTGACAAGGAAAATAGCAGGGTACTGAAAGATTTTCCCACAGAAGTATTGATATACCCAAATATATGATAAGTATGGGTGCAGAGAAGCCCTGTGGAAGCTAAAACTGGTACCTGGAGGTCACTGTCACTCATCAGCTTCTTAAGACACCTCTCTTTCATCATTGAAGAAACATTATCTGTATAATACATTTTACATATATAATATCTATCTCTCTATATTCTTGTCCAATATATAAAATACATCTAATAGTGAATAAATGAATTAACAGCTTCTTCAAACAATTCTAAAGTATTCGATTGGTTTTAGGTGGCTTTGGATTTCTGAACTTTGTGAAAAGGTAGCAAGAAAGACAATTAAGATCTGATACTTTTCATGGTTTATGAACAAAAATTAACTGATCTTAAATGAAACATTTAACAAAGAAGAACTCTTAAATGGCAAACGCAATTTTACAATTAATCTCTTTCTGTTTTTCCCATTAAGAGATAAAAGCAACAATATAAATGGCACCAGGGAATCTGATCAGGTTGCCTGAAATCATTTCTACTGGAGTCTGGCATCATCCAGATTTCCAGATTACTCTTTTCTTTGCCTTCCTGACATGATCTGACCATGGCTGGAATCTGTACCTCATCAATGTCACCAATGCACACTATCAACTTCAAGCCCCATGACCATTTTCCTCTGATATTTTACTATCATCAATCTTGGGAATTTTATCATCTTAATCCCTAAAATGCCAGTGATATTCTTGGTAAGGAAGTGTAGGAGCCAGGGTTAATGGAAAACCTGCAGAATTTATTGGGAGCAACTGGCTTCAGAGTGGCATTGGCAATAAACTGTGGAGACTGATATCTGCTTAATTGGAGGACAGTCTGAGAGGGAGAGAATGTGTGTTTTTTCTTAAGCCCCAAGGTCTTGTTAGCTATCTCTTGTATGTAGGGAGTAATATACTGAAAAGTAAGCACTCTGTTTTATCACAAAATATGCATGCTTTTAGTCATGTAAAACCTGCAGTATATAAGCAGGAACTAGTTAAGAATAAAGTTGTCAGTTGTCTGTTATTCCTAAGCTTCAGACCCCCCTGATTCCATCTTTCTTTCTTTCTCATCATTCCTTAATATTATTTGAGCTCCATTTCATAGGAAGTAACAAGGAAGAAAACTATATCTTATTTACAATTGTGCAGAGTGACTGGGTGGATTCTTAGTTTTCATTTGGGCTTCAATGGCCTATGACAATTATAAGGCAATGGCTCACCCCCACCCTGTTCCTTATGGTGGTAAATCTGCCTTCTGCTCAAATTCTTCACTTACTGTAGAGTCTCAACACCATGTGGACTGCCTCATCTTATGTGTTCTCTGTGTCATACTGCTCCTCCAGTGCAGTCAGTTATTTTTATTGTGATAATGTCCATCTATTAACATCACCTTGCTTTTATACCTACCTTCCAGAAATAGCAATATTTACCTTTTGGAGAAATGTGCTAGTTTGTGAGCTGCTGGAATGCAACACACCAGAGATGGATTGGCTTTTAATAAAAGGGGATTTATTTTCTTAGTTCTTCAGAGGAAAGGCAGCTAACTTTCCACTGAGGTTCTTTCTTACATGGGAAGGCACAGGATGGTCTCTGCTGGCTTTCTCTCCATGCCTCTGGGTTTCAACTACTTTCCATGGGGTGATTCCTTTCTACACCTCCAAAGGCCTGGGCTGAGCTGCAAGTGCTGAGATGAGGAATGCTGAGCTGCTTAGGCTGTACTATGTTGTGCTCTCTCATTTAAGCACTAGCCAATTAAGTCAAACATCATTCATTGCAGCAGGTCCTGCTCCTCGCTGACTGCAGATGTAATTAGCAACAGATGAGGTTCAGGTACCATTGGCTCATGTCTGCAGCAACAGAACTAAGTGCCTTCACCTGACCAAGTTGACAACTGAATCTAACTACCACAGGGAGTAATTTGTTTTTTTCAATTATCATTGTTCTGATATCCTTTTTTGCACATTTTCTCACATTTTGAAGATATATTCTTCAGAATGGGGGCAAAAATAATTACTACCAATTCTGGGTCCTCTAATTTACAATCTAAGAGACAAGAGTATAAATGATGCATTAAAGAGATTCCTGGAACTCTTTCAAACTAATGCAAATTTACAACTACAACTGTCTTTATTTATGGGTTTGAATTTGTTCCTCAAAATCCTGATGCTGAATAAAGAGGTAATCAATGGCTACTTTTTATTAATTTACTCTTCATAGGAAATGTCTTAATGCATTTGTTCCAAGAAAAATACACAACCAGTCATTCAGATATAAAACTGCATCAATTATAAAATTGAAAAGGATATGTAATAAACAACAATTTGAATAACAAATATATACATAAATCAAGTTTATTAGTGTGCAATTTCTAAACAAGGAAGGGACAGCAAAATCATCCTCTTTCTAGTCCCATCTTTTTTCAATGATTCAATGTTTTATTACTATTTTCCTTTTTATTAGACCATTTTTCCCAAGAATTTCACAATCTTTTGTGCACCCATTATTATCTTGAAATTTACAGTCAATTTATAACATAGAAAAATAAAACTTTAGGGTAAAATAAAAACTAATTGCAAGACTTCATCAAAATACATGGAAATAAAACATATGATGTAACCTGAGAAACTACAAAAAGGTATTTTACTTTGATCCTTCTCATACAGTTCAAGAAAAAGTTTATGTTTATCAAAATATGGCATACAGTTAAATTTTCCCATACGGCATTCTTTTGCTAAATCTTCTGTTGGCACATCTAATCCCTTCAAGAATATGAGGCCAAGAAAAGGCAACAATTTCCCAAATTCAAAAGTGCAGTAAGTGTGATTTTGCAAATTTAAACCCAACTCTAAGTGAATAAAAGCTCATGCCATTTTCATTAGTGATTTGCTTAGTAATTTATTTTGTTTAAAAAGTATACCTTAATATTTTATATATACCTCAACAATCTCTGGGCATAAAATCTTCTATATGGCATCAACACTTAAAGACATGATAGTTATCACCATGATTCTGCATATTTTTAATCTCAGAAATAAAACCAAGGGATTTTACTTCCAAAAATTGGGGTTTCCTTGTCACTTAGGGTCTAAATAAGTTTGACTTAAGCAGCATATCCTTCTATCTGAAACTTTAAGGGCTCTTGTTCTAGATTTCTGCCCTGCCATAAGCCTTGAACAAAGTAGAGTTTTATATCATAACACTAGGCCTCTGTATTCTAAGAACAATATAATAACACTACCACAAATGATTCCCTAATTTTCTTTAACTTTATAACCCTTAGCCTCTTACAATTTTTTTTGGATCCTTTCTCTTCCTACACTTCTTCTACCCCAGTCTTCCTTTTCTCTCTACTTCTCAATCAATAACTATAAAATCTTATTTCTTTCTCTCATTAGAGTTATTACTGTATATATTTTGAATTCCTTCCACAAATTATGACCCCTATTCTGACCTTCTATTCCAACTTGCTGTATCAATAGGTTTTGTCTCCTTGTGGCTTATCAATGCACTTCTTATAAGAAATAAGGATTATTTGGTTAGGAGAAAATTTGTTGATGCAGTAGTTGTGATAAAAACTGCTGACATATTTCATAAAATGAATTAGGCTTAACTAAAATGCAAATTTTACAAGGCTTACTTCTTCAGAAACAATTCTAAACACAAAATAAGTTTGCAATGATGAGAAGTTCCTAATAATTTAATAAAGAAAACTTTAAAATACAGTTCAAAGACCTAATAGAGTGCATTAATGAATATTAAGGATTAATGCTTACCCAGTCACAAAAAAGAATTGATATAGGCATGGACTCACGAGAATCATATTATTAGAACCTTTTATGAAAAAATGTTACAAAATTTAATGAGCAAAAATATGTGCTTAAAATATTGCTTCTTTGTCACCAAATAATCAATATAGTTCTAAATTAATATTTGTTTGTTTGCAATGGTATCTTCTCTTACACTGCAATCACTTTTATCATTCTTTGCTTCATCTACCATGTTTTTTCAATATTTCATTAATTGGAAAACACAAATTCCTAGCCAAAAAGCTGAAAGCCTTTGCAGACAGCAATTCAGGACAAACACACAGTGCTGGAAAGAAGGTTCACAGTATGTATGATCCTGGTAGATCACACAAGATTTAGGACAGATCTTAGCCACTTTGCAACATCTGACTGCAAGGGAACATGAGAAATAATCTAACCATATATCCAGGAGACAAAGCAAAATTATTTGGTAGTCAACTAACCTTGTTCTCCTATCAAGTGTGTGTCAGCTCTGTGTGATTTTTATCAAATACTTTATCAGCATTGCTTGGCATTAATACTGCTAAAAAATCTCTGAAATATTAGACATATGAAAATTTTTATCTGTCCCTGTTAAAATATCTAAATTTTTTGTTGGTATGGACTGTGTGAAATTGCATTTCAAATGGAGACCACTATTTGAATATCAAACATATAATAATATATTATAGCAAATAATAACAGTTTAGCTCCATCAAATTAAATCTGATCAAGCTATTTTTGCCAATCCTTACATGTATAAGTAGCAATTATTCATAAGGCTTACACTTGTAAGATATCTGGAGTCGGAAATACTTGTATATTTATAGTGGAATGTATATTGATAAAAAACTCTTGAAAGTATCCATTAGAAGTTAAATTTGCTTATTTTTCCAGTCCTGGCAATCCACTCCTGGATATATTTCACAGACCTGTTCAACAATGGATAAGCAGAGGGACATGTGCAAAGTTTTTAATTGTGGTAGCACCTGTAGAAGTTAGTAGTTAGGATGGAATTGACTGTTATTACTAAAGGAAAAATGTGCTTATTAAATGGCATCAAAACAGATTATAGCAATATGGTATAATGATATTACTATATTGTTAGTGGAGAAGAGCAGGCAGCAAAGAATTTGTGTATATATCTTGAAATCAACCCATCTCAAAACCTAGTTGACTGAAGACCTTGAAATCAAAATGATATGTTACATTATATGCATGCTCATTAAAACATATATTATACTTATTTTAAAAAGGTCCTTTTTAAGGACCTGTATCAACCCTCTTAAAAGAAGGGCATTTTTGGAAGGAAAATTGAACTTGAATTGGGAATAAAGATTGATGATGACTATGGGATAAAGAATTAAGGTAGGATGAACTCAATTTGGTTTTGAGATTAATAGAAATAAAATTAGTTGCACACATATTCATAATTTGTATTCATTCTGAATCTTTAAAAATATTTTAAGAGCCTGCCATGCCAGAGACCCAGGTTTGATTCCTGGTGCCTGCCCATGCAAAAAAAGAAATATATATATTTATATATATGTATATATGTATATAAGGCATATTAAAGAAATATAACCATCTTCACACATAAAATTTGGGAGAAGCCATGTGGAATGTGCTGAATATTGAAATAATTTTTGGTGAATTAAAGTGTGTAGCCAACAAATAATACATTTATCTAAAAGTGGCTGAGAGGGTATTGTACAAAATAACACAGGAAAGCAGGGATATTTTACAAAAATTAATATTTCTCAATTGAGAAATCAAAGGTTCCCTGGATAATTAACACAGATTCAGTGGCATAATTTTCTAGTCTCAAATGCTTTGGGAATAATAATATATTGTATTTCAGCTCCTAAGAATGAGTCTCAAAAGGGAGAGACACCTATAAATTCCTGTTATTTCTGTGAAGTTTACAAATACCTGGGGACCAATAACACATTCTTCACTTAAGGTGAGTAGAAAATTCTAATCACGATTATCAGATTAACTCTAGTGGTAATTCTTAACTTGTGGTTTCAGTTTAAGCTATAGTAATGCCAGACTCAGCACCATATGCCCTACATAATAATATCCTTTTTTAAAATGATGTTTTCTAAAGTAATTTGTTCTTTTAGCACAATTATTATGTTCTTTGAGGAAAGTGAAGGACCTGCTTTTATATTTTATAATTTCTTTATTGACACTGGAAATGTAAAGAATGAAAATACTGAAGGAGAAAGGTATTAGCACTGTTTGAAAGCTTCATCTAGAATGTGACCTTACCAAAATGGTGTGAGTCAAATCAGGGTTATTGATGTTGAATAAGCATTTGTGTTTCAAACACCAATAATTTCTTATGAGAGCTTCCAGTTATTCTGTAAGGTGATATTAGCATTATCATTGTTTCATATTAGTTGCATCTATTCAGTTTCATTTGTGCCAGGGATATCTGTGCTCTCATTTTACCAATGCCATATAACAGATAGGAATTGTTGAGTTTAAAATCCCTTTTGAGCAGATCATTTTTCAAGGACACAGGTATATGATCTTTAATTCATTGGTGATTCCAAGAAGCACATATGTGTGGGAATTAAGAATGTGAGACAGGGAAGGGAGAAACACTAACAAAGTGTGCAATAGAGAGAAATCAATGCAGGAGAAAGTGAGATTCAATCACTTGAATTGCCTTGATGTGCCCTGAGAACTCTTCTTGGATTTGTCCCAAAGAGAGTCAGAGAATCTACAGCTTGGGCCAATAGCAGTGTACATTGGAAGTAACCTAATATGATAGAGACTATGGAGACTGATGTTTCTGCCACAGTGATATTTGCAATGGTAAATTGGTTGTAAGTCAAAATAAAATATTAATCTTTTTTGACTTACCCTAATATATTCCCTAGACCACAACAAAAAAAGGCCTTGGACCCTACTATATTCATATTAAACTTTCAGGTGTTTCCATTTGGGTTGTGAGGTACAAGTCTTGCAAGTATCTCTGAATATATTTCTAATGAGGGCCAAACTGAGTTTAAAATCAGCACAATTAAAATCCTTCCTCAGGAAGAATCGATCTTCAGAGGAATTATGCCAGGTTTGAATATTCTGCTTTCAGTATTGGTGAACTTGACATGCATTAACACTGATAACTGCATAAGTGGTGGAAATTTTGCCACAATAACAGAGGGACAGAGATGGCTGTATGATGAAGGCAGAGATAGAATTATACCACAAGTGAAGGAACATCATGGATTGCCAGATACTGCCAGAACCCTAAGCATTTCAGAGGAAGCATGGTGGCCAATACCTTCATTTGGACTTCTAGCTCCCAGAACTGTGAGATAATATCTTTAATTTAAGCAAACTAGTCTATGGTACTGTTTCACAAACTAAGGTATTCATACAATGAATTTTATATCACAATTGAAGGAGAAAGACAAGGAGATTAAGGATGGATCTCACAGACATATTATTACATCCATGGAGATGTCCACACCACTTGTGGGTATGATCTTTAGTTAGATGGAGATGTGACTCCACTCACTTAAAGTATATCTTGATTATTTTACTGGAGTTCTTTAAAAGAGGAAGCATTTTGGAAAGAGCCAACATAAGACCCAGCATTTGGAGATGCAGTAAGAAAATCAAAAGCCGAAGGACCAGCAGATGACACTCACTGTCTTCCCAGATTACAGAGGTGTTCTATACCTACTGATCTTTCTTGAATCAAGGAATCTTTCCCTGGATGTCTTAGTTTGTATATATTTATGACTTTAGAACTGTAAATTTGTAGCAATACATATCCTCTTTAAAATCAATTGCGTTTCTGGTATATTGCCTTCCAGCTGTTTTAACAAACTAACACACATGGATCCTTCAATTTTCTCCTGTGAACTTTTAAAACAATATGAAAGATAGTGTTTACACACTTCTCAGTTGTGTTCTTAGCCATAAAGCCATGCATAAGCCACCCTAATAAAAGGGGTTCATCAAAGGTTGCAAGACAGATTAAAATACCTGTCCTACAGTTTCAATATTTTGATTCCAAATCTCTAGGTAGCCACAGAGAAGACTTATCCAAGAGAAACCATGGATAGGTCTCAAAAATAACTTTCTTATTATGGAATGATAAGGATGTAATTTGTAATTAGTAGATATCTCACTGATTTGCTCTGAAGACTTCAAATGATTTAGGCAAAATTAATAAATTGTATATCTTCTCCAAAGAAGAATCACAAAGGAGGTGAGAAGTGCATACATTTTCTTATTGGAGAATAAAGATATATTTCTTATTAAAAGTCATTTAATCTTTCCTCCTGATTATGGGACTGTGGTGGTTTGAAACACTATGTACCCTAGAAAACATGTTCTTAAATATAATCCATTTACTGGGCATGAATCCACTTTAAGTAAGAACTTTTAATGAAGTTACTTCACTTAAGAAGATTTATCATACCTCAATCAGGATAGATTGCAACCCTACCCTGGAGTTTATTACAAATGGAGTGAAATTCAGGCAGACACAGAAAGTGAAAGCCACAAGAGGCAAGAAACTGAACTTGAAAATTAACAGACAGGCCATGTAACAGAGGAGTGAAGGATTGCTGGAAACCAGCCTCAGAATTGGTTATAGAAGTGAAAATATTGCCTTGATAATACCTTGATTTGGTCTTTTCCTCAGCCTCAAACCATGAGAAATTAAATTCCCATTGTTTATCTGAACCATTTAATGCTATTTATTTGAGCAGCTTAGGAAACTTAAACATGGACTATCACTCAGATTTCTAATGGCCTTCATGGCCCCTATCTTTCAATTAAGATGTATTCCCTAGAATCCAGTCTAGGTGATAGCTAAACAATCTGCCTTGATAAATGGTGTTTCTTGACTAGTATGTTATTTCAACAACCTTTATTGTGGTCCTTGAAGAAAGCCAGACTTCTACATAAAAGTCATCACTTCTTAATTGATGGTCTTTTGATACAACATACATGCAACCTCTGCAAAGGGGAATTTCACACTCAAATTGCTAAAATTTTCATGACTTTTTTCTTTCATTTGAATCCACAACCAAAAGGTTAAGTATAATATTGTCATTTGTAGTTAATCAGATTTATTGCAGAATTAGCCTCAAGATTCCCATAGTACTTTCCATTTATCTTTAAATTTAAAGCATATCATCAATATTTTCAATGTATTTACTCTGCTTTTAATATGCTGTGTGTATTTCATATATTTTCCAAATTTACCAATATAATTAAAATGATCAATGTCATTTGCAAGGCAGCAGTATTAGTTAGAGGTGAAGCCAGTTGAATATTAAACTGTCTGTTTCAGTACAGTGTGACTTAACCATAGCTTACTGCCTAAGGATTGAGGGGACTGCCACTGGATGTTAAGGCTTTGGGGCATCTTTGAAATGTCATCAAAATATCATTTGAATGGCTAATACACATCTAAAAGAGATTATAACTAAGATCTAATTCTCTACTAACCATAAATTAAGCAATGAATTATCCTTGTAAAATGTTGGAAAGGTAATATGTATTTGGCATGTGGAATTTAGTTAATCATATAGCAAAGATAGTAAATAACTAGGAAATGCCTGAAACAGCTGTTTGAGGGACATATATAACTGGACACACATTATACCAGTCTGGAATGGGTGGAAGGGCCAAGTTCACAGTGCAGAACTGTAAGTTTGTGCAGGCTAGTGTCCCTAGTCCACTGACAATGTGGGCTATTTTGGAGACACTTCTTCATAAGAAAATGAGAAGTCCCTACTAGGAACAAGGGAAGATAGTCAAACCAAGCTCCAATTGCTGTTTTAATTAACAAATGTGGATGGCTGAATATAAGCTCTGGGCAGAGATAAGCCCAGAGAAAGCATGAAAGGAAACCTGATGTCTCTCCAAGCATAAAGAAGGAAGGGATGATTAAAAAAACTGAAGGTTTTGGAGTTGGCTGAGCTCAGAATCCTGGAAAATGACTGTAAACAAAGAAAAGAGGCACATAGAGTTGGGTACCAACTCTGGCTCTTGATTGCTGAACCTTGGGGACTGCACAACACAGGTGCAACTCTCACTCAGAGATTTCAGGCCCCAGAGCCTGGAAAACAGAAACAACTTATACCAGTCTTATGTCTCAGGACATTTCCAGCCATGCCTGAGGCAGGGGTAGGGTATCCTGAAAATTAAAGGCACCATGCTGCTTTATGCCAGTGGGGAGCTGCAGGCTGAGAAGCACCATCTGCTTGGCAGGATAGGAAAAGCACAGAGTCTAGAGGTTTCACAAGAAAGTCTGGAAACCTGTTAGCTCCCATCCTCAAGGAAACATGATCCTGATTACACCCTCTTCCTGAGATCTGGGCTTTCCTTATCTGGAACAGTCTGATTGAGGCCAATCATATATGGAAAGGCCACCCTGAGATGAATGTTCCATATAGGCATGTCAAGAACTAAGAAAAAAATCAGAAATTCCGATCAGTTAAACAGAAGCTATGCTAGATATCTAGAATAAGTTGAACTGAATGTCAAGGAACATACAAAGAACAAAGTCAACCAACAAGAAAATCTTAGGTGAAGGAATGAAAATGGCCTCCAGAATAAAGTAATAAAGCAAATAAGATGCCTAGTCACCAGCAAAAGATAACAAGTTACACTAGGAAGCATGAAGATAAGGCCCAGTTAGGAACAAACTAACGCTTCTAATGAGATGCAGAAGATGAAACAACTAATTAGCAATGTTCAAGCATATCTTGTAAATCAAATAAAAATCAAGTCAATGAGTTGAGGGAAGATGTGACAAAAGACATGAAGAATCTAAAGAAGAAATGAGTGACCATAAAGAAGAACTTAAAAGCTTGAAAAATAGGATGACAATATTTATGGAATAAAAGTCAATGTAAGAGATGAAAAACCCAATGGAGACATACAACATACAACACATTTGAAGAGGCAGAAGAAAGGATTACTGAACTAGAGGACAGGACATCTGAAATCCTAAACACAAAAGAACAGATTGGGAAAGACTGGAAAACATGAGCGTGATCACATGTAATTGAATGACAACATGAAGTGAAAAAATGTACATGTTTTTGGTGTACCAGAAGGAGAAGAGAAGGTGAAACAGGCAAAAAGCATACTGGAGGAAATAATCTGAAAATTTCCCAAATCTTATAAAGACATAACATTATTAATCCAAGAAGTGCAGTTAACCACAAACAGAATAGTTCCTAATAGACCTACCCCAAGTCACCTACTAATTAGATTGCCAAAATGTCAAGGACAAAAAGAGAATTCTGATAGTGGTAAGAGAAAAGTGATCCATAATATACAATGGAAGCACAATACGACTGTGTGGATTTCTCAGCTGAAACCATGGAGGCAAGAAGGCAGTGGTATGATGTATTTAAGATACTGAAAGAGAAAAAATGCCAACCAAGAATTCTATATCTGGCCTAGCTGTCCTTCAAAATGAGGGAGAGTTTAAAGTATTTTTAGACAAACATGTACTGAGAAGTTTGTGAACAAGAGATCAGCTCTATAAGAAACACTAAAAGGAGCACTTCAGGCAGATGGGAAAAGACTTGAGGAAGAAATTGGGAAAAGAAACTTGAAAGGAAGACTTATTTGTATGAATAAAAGAAAATGAGAGTTAAAGTTGAGAATACAGATATCAGGAGACAGAAAGAGGTTGGAAATTGGGCATTTGATGCTGAAGGAGTACAAAAGATAAAAGAGGGTTGATTTTAAAGATCCAGAAATGAATAGCAGAATACTATCTGATCATAGCACAATATTGTAAGTAAAATGATCAAAGCTTAGTGTGGGTATGGTTGAAAGAGGAAGGCTAGGGCCATGTACAACACCAAAGGGAAAGGGAGGACAAAAGCTTAGTAAAACTTGGAGTGGACAATGATGGTTTTCAAATGTACAGTTATGAGGAAGTTTTTACATGCATGAGAACAAAGGAATGTCACCACTGAAAGGTTTTAAAAATGGCATAGCATATGGAGAAAGTACAATTTATGGAAACTATTTTCTATAGATAACAATAAAATTGTAATATGCTTCCATTAATTGTAACAAGGCAATACACCAAAGCTAAATGTCAATAAGAGTGGATATAAGAAAGGGTTATGTGATTCTTGATATTGTTGTCCCTCTTTTTAATTTTGTTTTTACACATCATTTTTTCCTCTTCTTTCTTTGAGGAATAAATGGAAATATCCACATGTCAATTATGGTGTTGAAAACACAACTATGTGATTATACCAGGAACCATTTATTGTTTACATTTTACAGTGTGTGATTGGTGGTGTGTAAATTGTTTAAAAAATAAACAGAAATATACAAGTTCTGGAGAAGATGTGAAGAGAGATATATAAGTATTCACTGCTGGTAGAGAAGTAAGACCATCTGGAGGGCAGTCTAGTGTTTAGACAGGAGGCTTAGTAGAGGGTTGCTGCATGAACCTCAAACCCTTTTATAAGGAATGTACTTGGTAGAACTGAAAACAAGGACACATATGAACATTTGCACATTGATATTTATGGCTATTGTATTCACAATTTCCAATGGGTGGTGATGGCCTAAAGAGATATTGACTGATGAACAAAATGGCAATCTATGGTATATACATACAATGGAATACTGAGTGGCTGCAAGAAGGAATGAACTTGTGAGACATGCAGCTAAGTGAATGAACTTTCAGGATATTATGTTGGGTGAAATAATCCAGAAAAGAAAAAAAAGCAAAAATTATAAGGCCTAATATGGACTAACTATAACGTGAAGGTTCTGAGAATTGAATATAATGTGTAAACTCCGGGAATTGAATTGAATTTTATCAAGGGATAAGATGAGGGCAGAGATTAGGCAACTGATGATGAAGGGGTACAGAATGTTCATTAAGGTTTATTGTATAGTTTCCTATTGTGTAAGCTCTTACAGCAGTCACATCTATTCCATGGCCCTGTTATTCTATATTCTGAGATGCTGAGCAGTCAGATCATTCCCTGGAACTTTGGGCATCTGTGTTATACCTGTGACTCAGAGTTAGAACTCTGTCACTATGAAAGTCAGCATTACCCCATATAGCAACTGTTAAAGAAGCTTAAAAAGAGACCACACTTCAATTAGAGATATGAATGAAACTGATCTGATAAGGATTAAGGTAAGTCAGTATGCAGGATAAAGGATAATATGCTTGTATTTTAAAGCTTCAACTTCTGTGTGAGACCAAGGGAAGAGATGCTTGTTTAGTACAAAAATGATATTTTCTCTGTAAAACTAATTTAACCTGTATGGTCAGTTTATTCAAACAAAGTCATTACATGGAAACTTGAATAGAGAATGAGATCTTTTTATTTGGTACAGGTTAATGCAATACCCTGATACATCCAAGACTAATTTGAGGAGAAATTAAAAAGTATTTTCAAAGTCCCCCTGAAAGACTGGGGGAAAATGTGGAACTTTCAGCTTCCCAAACTGGGAAATTCTTGGTATTCACATGCATTAGAGACAACAAATTTAATAAACAAAGCCCATGATCTTGGGGTTTACCCTTATTGGAATTTATTTCTGCAAAGGAGAGGCTAATCCCACTTATAATGATGTCTAAGTGTCATTCCCAGAGAACCTCTTTTGTTACTCATATGTCACCTCTCTCTCTAATTCAACTCTGCATTGAACTCATTACTCCCCACCTTCTACTTAGGACATGACTGTCAGGGGTGTAAATCTTCCTGGCAATGTGGGACATGACTCCCAGAAATGAGCTAGCCCTGGCATTGTGCACTTAGAAAACTTTCTTGACCAAAAGGGGGAAAATGAAATAAACAAAATAAAGGTTAATTGGCTAAGAGATATTAAATAGTGACTACGGGTCATTCTGGAGGTTATTTTTATGCATTATCTAGCTATTCATTTTAACTTTCTAGTGTATTACAATAGCTAGAAGGAAATACTTGAAATTGTTGAACTGTAACCCAGTAGCCTTGATTCTTGAAGATGATTGTATAACTATAAAGTTTATATGGGTTGACCATGTGATTGCAAAACCTTGTGACTGACACTCTCCTTATCCAGTGTATGGGCAGATGAGTAAAAAAAATAAAGACAAAGTATAAATAACAAGCTGGATAAGAGGTTTGAGATGTTTTGGGTATTCTTTTTAATTATTATTTTTATTTTTCTGGAGTAATGAAAATGTTCTAAAATTGATCATCATGGTGAATGCATAACTATATGATGATACTGTGAACTATTGATTGTATAATTTGGATGATTATATGGTACATGACTATATTTCTTTAAAATCGCATAAAAATAATATAAGGGGATAAGGAGCATAGGAAGATGAAGGTTTCCATTTTTCTTTTTTACTTTCTTACTGGAGTAATGAAATATCCAAATTTAGTCATGAGGCTGTCTGCACAACTTATGTGATGATACTGTGAACCAGTTATTGTATACTTAGGATGGTTTCTATGCTGTGTGTATATATCTCAATAAAATTGCATTGAAATTTGTGTTTTCCACTACTTTATTTAGTGGTTCCAGGTGATCTTATCTTTCACTAAAAAATTTCTTTGCTACTTAAAAAAAAAGTATTTACATGCATATTTTTCTTGATCTCTCCAAGTAAAAATCCATTTTTATCATTTATTTTAATTTTGAAAGCTCTATTGAGATCGGGTTCTGGCTCTGGGGAGCAATGTCACTTATCAACTTTCCTTCTATGACCTGATTTTATAGTGATTTGATAGTATGAAGCTATGCCTTATGTATTGAATTATGAACCCCTAAAAAGTGTTTTGATGCTTCCAAATATTATTGCAGAACTTCTATTTCTCCATTTTAATCTGTCAATTTTTGCTTGCTGTAGTTTGTGTTCTGCTGTTAGGTGCATATATAATTCCTATATTTTATAAATGGATTGACTCATTTATCAATATTGCCAATACGTAATATCCTTCTCTGTCACTGTTAACAATTTTTTACTTAAAGTATGTCCTGTTATTTGTATATCCACCACAGCTTTGTACAATTAATAAATATTTTTTATTTTGTTACTATCTTTATCCATTCTTTTTGTTTCTGTTTCTGAATTTGCATTAAAATGAGTGTCAGGTAGGAAGCATATAGTTGTATCCATTTTAAAAATCTATTCTGATAATCTCTATCATTTAATTAAATGGTTTACTTGATTATATTTAACAAAATTACTGGTAAATAACAACTTACTTTTACCATTTTCCTGTACATTTAATAAAATTTTCACTCAGATCCTCCATTACTCCTTTCTTTGTGTTTAATTGATTTTTTATAGGTTATCATTTCAATTTACTTCTAATGTCTTTTCTGTATGTTATGGTAATTTTCTTTGTGGTTACCCTAGAGACTGCAATTAGTATTTTCATTTTATAGCAATCAGGTTTGAATAAATAACAGCTTCACATCAATAGTATACTAAAAATCAGCTTTTATACAGCTCTGTTTCCCCTTGTAATTTCAAAAATTATATCTTTATAGAGAATGTGTCCATTAACATCAATTTAAAATGATCATTTTATGCTTTTCCTTGTAAATCTTATAAATATATAAAGGAAACAAGAGCAGCAAACCAAAATTGCAAAAGATAACTACCTATATATTTATCATGTGTATCGTTGTCAATCTCTTTGAGTTGGTCTTACTGGAGTCCTTTGATCTTAGATTACTGCTTCACATCTTTCATCATATTTGGATTCAGCCATTATCTCTTCAAATATTCTTTCTGTCCCTGCTTTCCTTCGTTTCCTTCTTGTACTGTTATTATGCTTTTGTTGGTATGGTCAATGTCTTGTCCGGTTCCTTTAAGAGATATTTACTTCATTCTTATTCTCTCTACTCTTCAGAGTGGATAATTTATTATGAATTATCTTCAGCTTCAGTCATTCTTTCCCTATCAAATCTGCTATTGAATCCCACAGTGATTTTTTTGTTTCATTCATAGAACTTTTTATTTCTAAATTTTCTACTTGATTCCTTTTCATAATTTCTAACTTTTTAATGATTTTCCGTATTGGTGAGGCACTTAGTTCTTTGAACATATTTAGGACAGTTAAAGTCTTTGTCAGCAATTTTAATACCTGTGTCTCTTCAGGGATATTTTCTCTTTATTTTTCTTCATGTGAGTGGGTCATATTTTTTTTTGTATTGTCATATCTCATAAATTTTATTGCAAACTGGTCTTTCAGTATTTGGATACAGTATGAGGTAACTATTGAAATCAGATTCTTCTTTCTCCTCATCATTGTGTGCTATAGATGTTTGCTTAGTATTTTTTAAAACTATATTTTAAAGACTATCTTATTTTTAATGTGTGCTTATTTAAGTTTCTGACTATTACCTTAAGTGGTCAGCCAATGATTTGACCAAGATTTCCTTAAATAAACAGAAAAGAAAACTGTTGATATTTTCAGAGTGATTGTGTTTAGGCACTCCTTCAATATATAGTTAATTTACAACTCTGCCTTATTTTAACTTTCTGTTTGCCTGGAATGTAAATGTCAGTCAGAAGTGGAAGCTTAAGATATTCTCTGATATTTTCTGAGTATGCATCCAGTTCTGTACATACATATGGTTTCTATATTTCTTAATGTCTGCAAAATTTTTCATATGACCTATACCCCATGTATCTTTGTCCCCAACTTCTTCCTTTCAAGGCTTTTATGTACTATTTTCCCTGTATGTTATCTTTTGCCCCTGGTAATTTCAGTTAGTATATTTGCCTTAAAATAGTTTGAAAATGTTATCCAGATATTAATGACAGCCCTTAGAATGATCTGTTATGGGTGTAAAATGCTGGTCTCCAGCCTGATCTTTGAGGAAGCTACCAGGAGGATGAAAACACTGCCACAGTTGTTAGAGAAGTAGATCTATATTTCCCCCTGAAACCATCAAGTAGGCCATTGAGGCAACAACCTTTGAGTGGCTTGGAAATGTAAAATGGGGCATTTTCCTCTGATAAGTTGAAATGTCACAACATTCTCTAACATAACTGCACAGTTTCTTTTTTATTAAGCAATTACATGGATGCTTGTGTTTAGTTTCCAAAATCTTTATTCATTCTGACAGTTTTGACAGTTTATCAGTTCTTTAGTGGAAGTTCCCTACTCAGCCATTTTCATCAACATCCATCTGTGAAAGATATTTCTTAATTAATAATATCTATGTCTCAGAACATTGTCAATTTCATTGTAATTCAACCTCAATGCATATGCATTCCAAGGAGTGGTGTCTTTATTTGATGGAATATAAAATAAACATAGAAATATAGGATTTGATTCTCTGAACATATATATTTCAAAAATTAGTCTAAGTGCTATGTTATTTACCATATCTGTGTCCCAAATATCTTTTGTCTGAGCCATGCAAATTAAAACAAAACAAAAATTGCAAGTATAATGTTTGCAAATTAAGGACAAACTTTTGTTTCACTTAGTCAGCAGTACTTCACCATTCTGACTTATTTGATATATTTCATAACACTGTGAACTTTAATACTGGAGATTCACAGGAAGAGTTTCTGTAGATAAGTCAATCATTATGTTTTTAAATAGTTACATATGTACCTTAATACACAGTAGATTAACACTTTAAATCTTGCTTGTTAGATAAGTCAAAAATTAAGAATTGTTTGTTAATCCCCCTTTCTCAGACTTTATCAATTTCAGTATGTCAATGGTACCTAGCTGTGGAAAAATCATCAAATTGGTGTTTTGATTATTAATTATGATTAAACAATAGTTAAAGAGATCAAATTGGCTGTATGATTCAATTTAGGGTTGATTAAAGGAGATGATACATGTTTGCTAAATTCTTATCTGTCATAGTAGATATTCAAAATGTAACATCTGAAATGATAAAAATAAATATTGAAGAAATGATTCAGAAACAATTATTTAATCATGAGGAAACATAAAAGCAAAAACAATAAATATTACCTCCTTTTTCCATCTACATTTCTTCATTAGCACACTATCTGGGCATTGGGACTGGGGATATGAGAGCTAGAGCTGGGACAATTTCTTTTCATTATAATATTTTTTGTATACTAAATTGTTAAACTCTGTGTATATTTCTTTTATTAAGAACTTTTTAAAAAAAGATACCATAATTTCCTCTATGGTTCTTCTTTATACCCAGCATTAAGCAATTTCCACATCTATTGAGAAGTACAATAGAAAGATTCTATTTGCCATTTGATGTTACCTTAAAAAAAGAAAAGGATATAAAGCACACTGAAATGGTTTTCATATTTGTGTTTATGTTCAACTATTTTTAAGCATATTATGTGCTTAAACAATTTCATTATGATGCATAATAGATTTCAAATGATTACTTTATGAAAGAAAAATTCCTTTTTACATTTTGTACAGGATTTTGTTAACTTTTATTGTGAATATTTTTAAATATGGAGGAAAACAGAAAAAGCTGCAATCTTAAAACTTTTACAACCACCATAAATTCAAGTTATTAAAATCCAGTGTGTGTGTGTGTGTATGTGTGTAGAGAGAGAGATTAGAGAAATATTAATATGCTCAGGCATTCTAAAATATAATGATAAAAATTGCTATATTTCACTCACTAATATTTCGGCATTCATCTCATAAATGAAAACATTGTCTTTATAAAATCTTATATCATCAGTATACCTATAAAGAAATAAACACAACAGTTACTGCCAAAACTATAAATACATAATTTATTGCCTCTATTAAAATGAATAAAACTCCCATAAAGATATATTTTTTATATATTATCATTCACTTTCTTCTCTTTCTTTTCTTTCTCTCTTTCTTCTATTCTCTCTCTCTGTCTCTTTCTCTCTCTACCAGAATCCAATTGGGAAATCCATTTAGGCATTCTTTAGGAGATTTCCATTATATTAAGTATATTAATGATGAATTATTTTTAAGGATGTCAACTTTTCAAAGAGATCAGACATTTTCCCCTCAAATGTCTTAACATTATTTATAGTAACATTTACATTGTTCCTCTACCCACTGTGTTGTCTGTAAACTAGAAGTTAGGTCTGAATCATGATTATATTTAGGAAAAATATTTGTCACAAAATAGTTCATAGTGATGTTGACAAACCAAACTTTATATCAGAAAGAGGTTTATTATCATTTATGCTATTTAAACCATTTATGGTTTATGAACTAAGTAACATAAATTCACTGGTTAAGGGTTTAACAGTAAGATCTCCTCAAAGTTATGGTTTTCATTTTGTGACTAACAATATTTGGGATAAGTATTTGGCATGGTGTGAATATCATCTTCTAAACAAATTTCCCCCAAGTGACACCAAAATTAGTGCAAGAAGCTTACAATAGCTGTATCCTATTCATGATGCACACTATCCAAACATTGTTTTGGAATAATTGTTTGCTCCATGTAATAATCATCAATTTACAAAAAGAGTTTATTCTCTGTCTATAAAATTAAAAGATGGATATTCATGACCACATTGAAAATATAGTTGTGGATTGAGAAAATTGTATATTTATTTATTTATTTATTTATTTATATTTTCAGTCATATTTCTCAAAAGTTATTGATTGCTGTCATAATTATTTCCAGTATAGGTTTCCTGTTGAGTGGTTGGAATGAATAAAACCAATCTCACCATTCTGAATGAATTAATTCTAATGGGAATCACAGATCGCCCTGAGCTGAAGATTCCACTATTTGGGCTCTTCCTCATTGTTTACATGGCCTCACTGGTGGGTAACTTGGGCTTGATCATCCTCACCATGATAGACTCTAAGCTACAAACACCCATGTACTTTTTCCTTAGACATCTGGCCTCCACTGATCTTGGTTATTCAACAGCTGTGGGACCAAAAATGCTATTTAATATTCTTGCAGATCAACATACAATCTCACTTAATTTGTGTGCTACCCAATTTACTTTCTTTGGTGTATTTATCACTAGTGAAATTTTCATTTTGTCAGCAATGGCCTATGACCGCTATGTGGCCATCTGTAACCCTCTGCTTTACACAGTCATCATGTCACTAAGAGCATGTCACATGCTGGTGGTGATCATTTATCTCTACAGTGTTTTTGAGACTTTGATGATCATCATAAAAATTTTATTATCTTCATTTTGTGGCTATAATGTCATAAGGCATTTCTACTGTGATATTCTACCCTTAATATCTTTGCTTTGCTCAAACACAAATGAAGTGAAATTGTTAATACTGATCATTGCAGCTTTTAATCTGGTGTCATCTCTTCTGATAGTCCTCATGTCCTACATACAGATCCTCATGGTAATCCTCAGGATGAAGTCTGCAGAGGGCAGGCACAAGGCTTTCTCCACCTGTGGATCTCACCTGACAGTGGTGGCTGTCTACTATGGAACTCTGTTATTTATGTATGTGCAGCCCAAATCCAGTCATTCCTTTAATACTGATAAAATGGCTTCTGCATTTTATACCTTGGTGATACCCATGTTGAATCCCATGATCTACAGTTTGAGAAACAAAGAGGTTAAAAAAGCCATAAAGAGAACCTGGAAAATTTGTGCAAATTATTTATTTAAAATTCATGGTAATATACAATAACAATAAATTACATTATATTCAATGCATACTATCTGTGACATTTCTTTATCCTTGTACAGGATATCATTGACAGCAGGTATGGAAATATAGAAGTTATTTCCTTGTTTTCAAACCAGAATCCACACTAAGAGATGACTAACTTCTGCTTATATTCCAGATATGAGTTTATATTTAGTTTTAAACCCTGACTTGATTCCATTCTTAAATTTTCTCACATAGAATCCATTTCCATGCCTCTGTCACTAAAAATGGCCTTGATAGAACTAGGTACTCTGCTCAGAGCTCTCACTATTTAATCTGAAGATACTACTGCAGAAAAAGTTGTGGTGTAATTCCTGGTAAAGTTTCTGAAAATTGATATTTCTAGGCAATAAATGTACATTGTTAAATGAAACAATCACAATTCCTGTCTTTATTGGGCTTATATTCCCTTAGAAAGATGCAAAAACAGGCAAAATTAGAAATGTATTATATAATATATGAAAGCGCATGCTGATTTATAAAAAAATGACATAGAACAAGTTGTCAGAATAGGAGATAAATTTTTAGTTACAAAACCAGGATAGTGTTGCACAGAGAGTTCAGTGGTAAAATGCTCACCTTCCATGCAGGATACTCAGGTTTGATTCCTAGACCATGCACCCAAAAATCAAAACTTAATTAATTGAAAAGGTAGCCAGGAGAGTGCTCTAAGAAGGTAGTTTTTAATAAAAAACATGAGAATTGAATGTTTGAGCCACAGGGATATATGTATTAAGAAAAATATGTTGGTGTAAGATCCCTAAATTGATAGTGTGGCCATATGTTGAGGAAGAGGAGAATCAAAGGTGTTTGAACCTGAACACATGATGAGTAAAATATAGCTGATGATGATAGATTTTAATGCAGGACTTCACCATGTAGGATTATGCAGATAATTGTAAAATTTGTTATTTATTCTGGTTAAAAAATATAACCTTAAAAGGATTTTGAGCTGGGGAGATATGTGATAGATCCTCAATTATAGGCCTACTATAGCTACTGTGGTAGTAATAGTTTGTAGAGGACTAAGATGGGAAAATTGAAAAATCTGAAGGGTTATTCATTCTACTTTCAGGAAACTATGGATACTAAGGCCATAATGGAAGCAGTCTGGTTATGAGAAATGATCATACTGTTGATATGCTTTAAAGAAAATATCAATAGTTGTTGTTCATATATTATGGGATGTAAGAGGTTATTAGAAGTAGATTAATAAATAGAAAATAATGAAAATACCAAATCCAGAACTCACCCCAAGATATGCAGAATAGTCAAACTAATCAGAAATATTTGGAGCCCTCTTTAATCTCACCACAAGAATTAAAAATCTAAGCCTAAATATTTGAAAAATTGAGGCATGCTAAACCACTGACCTTCAGAACTGAAGTAAAGTTTCCATGGTTTATGAAGAAAAAATGAGATGAGCCTTTTGACTGAACTAACTTACTGCTTAAAATATTTTCCAGACAACACTGCAAAAGGGGAATACAATAAAAGCCAAACAGGATCCCTGAGTTGGATTAATCAGAAGACTGATGAACTTGTAAATTTAGCAAAAGATAATATCCAAAATCAAGCACAGAGGGCAAAAATGATCAAAATCATGTAAAGAGCAATAATGAGCTTTTGATCAGTGTTCAGCAGCCACATGTATATGTAAATGTAGTTCCTAAATGAAGACGTTGTAAATCATTCAAATAACTAATAGCTGAAAGATTTCTAAATGCAATACTAAATATTAGATTGACAAACTCCAGAAATATGAAATTTATAGAAATCCTACCTTGATGTATGCCTTAATCAAATTGTCTAAATCCATTTGGAAAAAGACAAACTTAGACAGCAAAAGAAAAAAATGCACTTTGTATGGATAGGAAGGAAGATAATCATGATGTAAAATTTCTTATCAGAGGCAAGCATTGTGAAGAACATGGTGCAATATCATTAAAGTACTGAAAAGAATAGCTGTAAATCTAGAATTCTATATATAGGAAGATGTATCTCACAAAGAAATGCAAAACAGTGACATTTCAGGTAAACACAAATTCCAAAGAATCCATCACTTGTAGAAATTAAGGTAAGATAAGTTGAATGTGATCTTTTTGGTATAAGCAAATTGATACCAGATAGAAATACAAATCTAAGCAAAAGAATGAAGAATATCAGAAATGATAAACATTTTAATTAGCTATTTCCCTTTTAAAGATAATTAATTGCTTAAACAATAATAAAAATATTTTAAAATTGCATGTGAAATGACATAATTACCACTAAATTTGGACTGTGACAAGTAAAAGATCTATTCCATCTACATCATGAATCTTAAAGAAAATATAAAAATGAAAATAGAAGAAGTTTAGTTTATAGAACCACACTAAAAAAATATCATGGAGGCATAAAACAAATGCTCAGTTAACAGATAAATAAAAAAAGAACAAATAAAGAGGAAAAAGGAACAAAACTCCATGGAGCAAATAGAAAGCAAACAGTAAGATTATGGACTTAAACCTAATTTTATCAATAATACTAAATATGAAAGTCCACATAACCAGAAAAAGTCAGAAATTGTTAATTTGGATTACAAATGTAATATACAACTCTATGTTGCCTACAAGACAAAGTTTAAATAAAGGGTCCAGAAATAGGTTTTTAAAATAATGGTGAGTATATCATGTGCTAATAATAGTTAACAGAAAACTGAAATAGCTATATTAATGTTAGACTAAATTGATTTCACAGAAAGAATATATAAAGGATAAAAATAGATACTTCCTATAAAATTGGTATATTAATGAAGAAGGCAAAATGATAGTAATAATTTTCCATGCTTCTAATAATAGAGTTTCAAAAAACATGAGTGAAAAAACCTGATAGAACTGCAAGAATAAATTGATATTCAAAATTACAAACAGAAATTCTAATAGCCCTCTCTTGATAATAGTGAGAAAATAGTCAGTAACTCAGAAAGTTTTTAGTAGAGTTGCTCAGTGTTATCAACCAACTTGACCGAATTGACATTTAAAGAATACTCTACAGAACAGCAGCATGTACATATTTTGTTTGTATGTGCATATGGAACATATGCTAAAACAGCTCAAATTCCGTTATATAATCCTGAATGCATATGTACCTCTCAACAGAGAATCTGCATATGTAAGGCAAAAACAGATAGAACTGCAAGGAGAAATTGATAAATCCACTACTACAGTTGAAAATTTAACACTCCTCTATCAATTATTGACACATTCAGCAGGCAGAAAATCAGTAAACATATAGTTGAACTTAACAGAATAATCAGTCAGCTAAATGTAGTTGATATTTTTACAATATTTCATCCAAATCAAGCATACTATACACATTTCTGACCTTATGTTGATAGGAGCATGTACATTTAGAATGATTATACCTTCTGGGGGAACTGATCCAATTATCACTATATAATTCCTCACTCTAGCCTTCATAGTTTTCTTTGTCCTGAAATAAGCTTTGTCTAAAATTAATATAGCTAATCCTGTTCCTTTGATTAGTGTTAGCATCACTATCATTTGACATCCCTTTACCTGTTTTTAAAGATTTTTATTAGAGAAGCTGTGGATTTACAGTATAATCTCTGTGAAAAATAAGATTCACATGCATCACTTCACAACCAACACATTGTTTTGAAAGTAAATAAATGTATCCAACTTAATAAAGTATGTAATTTCTAAGGTGGCTCAGCAGGCAGAGTTCTTGCCTGTCATACCAGAGACCTAGATTCAATTTCTGGTGACTGCCCATGCAAAAATAAAGGTAAGATATTTCTAAACAGGGAACAGACAGTATTATCTTCCTCTTTGCCATTCCCATCTGTTGTTCAGTATTAAAATGAATTATTATTATTTTTCTTATTTCTTACACCATTTTATCAAATCCACAGCATTTTGGGGAGCCATTGTTATTTTGTACTTTTAAGTCAATTTCTAATACAGAAAAATAAAATTTAGGGAGCAAATACTAACCTTAATATGAGTCTTAAAATACATGGAAATAGAACATATGGCACAGCATTTTGAGAAAAAACATAAAAGATTCTACTTTTCATCATTCTAATTCAGTTAATGGATAAAAAGCAAAATGTTTATGCTCATCCAAATACAGCATGTGGTAAAAAATTTTCCCACATGATGTTCTTATGGTAGACAAAGTTTTATAAAGTTTCCTTTTGTTATAAACCATGCCATCAAATATGCTTCTGAGATTTTTATTTAGTGTGCTAAGTACTGAGAATGTTAGGGAAAAATTTTTCATAAAAGTCACACTATTTCTCAAAGACTTGACAGTTATATAAATATGTAAAATGCTTCCAACATGGGATGAACTGAAGGGTAAGAATGACATAAAAAGTGAATACAGGGTGTAGTAACAGACAATAGTTATGGCACGTCTGGTCAGGTAAGTGATAAGCTGAAACTGAGAGCCATGCATCTCAGATCAGTGGGTATATTTCTAACTGGTTAGGAATAAACAAAACACTGAAAGCAGCAAAGTCAAAATATAAAATGGATTTTTCTGGCCTCAAGATACAAAATGGACAATAATTTGATTATATTAGCCTTTAGGCTACTTAATGTTATTGATTTATATGATTGACTGATTGATTTTAATTTACTATGAGGATGTTTGGCTTCAACAGCTTCTTTGCATCTGTCTGGGTGAATAGATTTGGAGTAGCAACATTAAACTCACCTTGCAGAATTACCAACCTTATATGTTTTGTCAAGTAATTAAGGTCAAGATTGAAAACTAGAGCATTTTCTTCCTTTTAACTTGGTTTGCACAAAGTAGTTTTTAAAAACTAATTATTATTTATCAAGTACTAATGTTTTACTACTCCTGAAACAAATTACCAAATTTAGTTGATTAAATGAACTATCATTTCATTTGTCTGGAAGAATAAATCTAAAATAGTTCAGTGCACTAAGAGTCAAGGTTTCAGCAGTGGGTGTTCCTTCTGAAGGCTCTGCAAGAGAACACACTTCCTTGCCTTTTCTAGCCTCTACTGGCTGTCCCTAGTCTCAGGCTTGTGGACACCTTCAAGGTGACAATCACACTACACCACCCTCTGCTTCTGTCATTTTATCTTTCCTCTGCCTCTGATTCCACTGCCTCCTTCTTTCTTCTAAAATCTTCTATTATTACCTGGGGCATAGTGACATAATCCAGGATAATCACTGCACTTCAAGATACTTAACAAATTCCATCCCAAGCTTCATTTTTTGATGAAAGGTAAAATTCACGAGGGAATTAGGATTTGAGCATCTTTGGGAGGGTGGGCATTATCTCCTCACAACCAATGTATTTCAATAAATTTTGGAAATGACCTATTAAAATCTTGTATTCCTCTCATTTACTAATTTTCAATAAGATACTACCGCAAAAGTTCACATATTATATATAGCTTGATCTGATCAAACTACATGGAATCCAATTTAAATAAAAGAAAAAAAGGATTTGGCTCAAAGATTCCATACACACTTTCCATCACATATTGCTTGGCACAATTTCATTCAGAAGTGTTAAAAATTAAATACACCAGCCAGGTACATCAGGTAAATATTAATTTCCAATAAAATAAGACAGAAAAACAAAGTAATATTCCAGCTGTGATCTTCTACCTGCCAAAGTAAACCCCATGAGATATAACTTCCCCTGTAATTCAAAGTTGTACATATCTGGTGTCCAGGGAACTCTAGAGCATCTTGTGTCTAAACAATGAGAGCAAACCTTTGCAGTGATTAGGGTAACATATAGGCAAGGACGGACATGCAAAAATGACTGTCTGAGCATACCTATGAAAACTAGGAAAAGACCTGAAACAGCAACCACAAGGTTTCCTCATTCTATAGCTGCAGCAGAAGCTGTAACCCTAACCCAAGTCACAAATTTAAGGATTCCCTGGACAGAAAAAAATTGTGAGTGTGTAAATCTTGGGTCAGGCACACATCAAATCTCTTCAAAAAAACCATGAGATTAAGAAAAGGCAACAGTTTCCCAAATTCATAAATACAGTTAGTGACATTTGGAAATTAAAACTCAAATCTAAGTGACTGAAAGCCCATGTGATTTTCCTTAATGATTCCTTTTGTTTTGAAAGACTGATTTTATACCTCAATATTTTATATGCATCTCAAAACTCTGGGTGTAAAGTCTTTCTACTGTATCAATAACTATAAAGAAGAAGATAGCAATTGCCATGATTCCACATCTTTTAAATTCAAAAGAAAATCAAGGAATTTTAAGTTTCCAAATGGGGATTTTTCATGTCTGTTAAGGTGTAGAAGTTTGCCTTAAGCAGTATATCACTCTCTCAAGAATTTCACAGATTCAAGCTCCAGATGTTTGCTCAACAAAGCAAATGTTTATATAATAACATTGGGCCTCCTTAGACTAACAGTAATGTAACCACTCCACCACAAGAGATTTATAATTTATGGAAGATTAAAAGTGTATTCAACAAATAACATACTTATTTTAAGGCATTTGAGAGGGGATAGTACAAAATAACACAAAAAAGACAGGGAGACTGTATGTAAATTAATATTTCCCAATAGAGAAATCAAAGGCATGCTGTATAATTAACAAAGAAACAACGGCCCCTTTATCTTTTATCAGGTGCTTTGTGAAAAATAACAAATTTTATTCAAACTGCCAAGGCTCTGTCTTAATGGAGGGGGAGGTAACAATCATAAATTGCTCTTATTTCAGAGAAGTTAGCAATCAAATGGGGGAGAAAAAATGCATTTCTAATTTGTAATGATTTGAGAATCTAATCTCCAAGATTATCAGATTAGCTCCAGTGACAATTCTTGACTCATGGTCAATAGCATTTAGTTTGAAAGACATGATGTGGGAAAGAATAAAGCTCAATTTAATTTAATCTTAATTAAAAGCTAAAGAAGGCCCCATGCACAACAATATTTCAAGTTATCCTTTTATTGTGGTCCACATGATTTTACTCATGGAAATTATCACTAGATAGGTTAGTCAGGGCATTTATTTTCTAGTGTAAATTGTGAAAGAGAGAGTGAGAAGGAGAACCAGAATGTTTCCTCTATTTCAGGTGCTTTCTCTTGCAGATCAATTTTAGGAACATATTATATGATAGTTCATAATATAAAAACTGCTTGACTTGAAACAAAATTTGTTCCTGTACACCTTAAAAAGACAGGTTGTGTGCAGGGATACACACACATATGTTCAAACACCATGGTTTTGATTGACACTATAAAGAAAAACACACCTATAACAGAAACTTGAAGTGGTCCAATTTAATGGCTCACAGCATTGGAGATTCATTATGGAAAATGCAGCTCCGCTACTGGCTCCAGGTGTGTGGGAGAAATATGTGTGGGGAAACTGGAAAGCAGAATGATGCTTTGCATTTGACTTTATCTAAGTTACACTGTTCTGTGCCTCAGTCATCTCCTTTGAAGTGATCTCTTGCTCAGTTATTGTGGTGATTAAATTACTTAAAACTTGGATAACATTTTGGATCTATTGGCAAGTTTTTAGAAAGACCAAATGAGTGCATACTTGTCTAATATTTATTACAGATTTTAGCACATAATAGTGCTCAGTAGCTGTAAGCTGTTAATATAGTGTTTTGACCAGGAGACTCATTGTCTTTCTAATGTTTGAAGGAATTCTGGTGTGGCTTTATACAGTATGGTCTGTAGAAGGATAGGAAATTTCATGATACTATGAGAAAGTGAACTATCCATAAGAGATATGTAGTAATTTTAAAAGATAATATGAGTTATGGCTCACATATAGAATACTAGGATACCATAATGCAGCAAGAAATTTAGAAGACTTTTAGTTGCAAATATTTGTTTCTCAAATTAGGGTAATGTTTAAATTCCTTATGATATTCTAGAGAGGTTAATTATTATTTGTTTCTTATATAATCTACAAAGTTATTTTATTTTAACATTTTTAACTTTTGATATTCCATAGAGATTAATAATTGTTGGATGTACTTAAGAGATCCATTTCCCAGGAGCTTCAATTGCAGCATAAAGTCTCTCACTCTAGTGTGTGCACATCCTGACATCTTCAGGACCAGGGAGAAAATGTCTTCCATTAGATTTGTTAGCTAGAATCCAACTCAGTTTAATTGAAAATGGAAACTAATATATATTCTGAACAATAAAAAAGCATTTAAAAAAGTATGCCAAGTTCAGATCTCCTCTAACTAGAGAATCTTTTAACAGAACCCATACTTGTGCAATTGTGTCTTGGAACAGTCCTGTCATTGGAACAATTTCTTCTGTAATGCCAAACATTGGGTAACACCTAGTAGTGTGTGAAAGAACACAGACTACAAAAAATGATAGAATTTTTTTCTCTCTTGACTTTCCTCCTTCTTCCACACCAATATTCTTAATGGAATCTAGGAAAGATGACCATAGAAATGCTCATAATATGTCACCATCATTCTGCTGGTTGAATTAATGTGCTTAAGAACTGCTCACAGGAGTATTTCACTCTCTCTGTTCAACAAAGGTGTATTAGTTAGGGTTCTCTAGAGAAACAGAATCAACAGGGAACACTTGCAAATATAAAATTTATAAAAGTGTCTCACGTGACCGCAGGAACACAGGGTCCAAAGTCCACAGGGCAGGCTGCAAAGCCGATGACTCCGATGGAGGGTCTGGATGAACTCCACAGGAGAGGCTCACCAGCCGAAGCAGGAATGAAACCTGTCTCCTCTGAGTTCTCCTTAAAAGGCTTCCCATGATTAGATTTAGCATCACTAATTGTAGAAGACACTCCCCTTTGGCTGATTACAAATGGAATAAGCTGTGGATGCAGCTGACGTGATCATGACCTAATCCTATGAAATGTCCTCATTGCAACAGACAGGCTATCGCTTGCCCAATCAGATAAACAGGTACCACAACTTGGCCAAATTGACACGTGTCCCTAACCATGACAAAAGGCAATGCATTCTTTTGAAATTTCTATCGGGTTTAACATAGTCCAGTTTCCTTGTATTAGCCTAGAAAATTGGAAAAAAAAGTTTCCATGTTTATTTTCCTCTTTTATCTCTTGGGCAGGCAAATAAGTCTTTTTTCATAATTTTGTTAAAACCATGACTGCAGTATCACACTTGATTCTACTTCAATAAATTTAGTCCAATACACACCTGTCTTATGAAATGAGGTATGTAACCTTTCTGCAGTCTAGGAGTGAGGATAGAGAGTAAAATTACTAAATTTTTGTATTCTTTTTCTTTAAAAGTCTATTTGGCAGCTCCCACTTACACAGAATACACAGCATTCCCTCATCCTATGCTTTGAGATAACTTAGGAAAGTTTCACTATTTCCTTTTGTTTGGATAAAATATGTATCTGTATGTATTACAGCCAATTTTAAATGACAGCAGGTGATATCTCTTTCTCTGTTCAGACATCTGCATATACATCTGCATCAACATCTTTATATACATATATATAAAGATATAGATCATGTCTGCTATTAGGTATCCTGTTTTTAATCAACCAACTTCAAAGCAATTCTAAATAACAATTTTCTTTCATAGATATGATAAATCATAGCTTAGCAATTCCTTTATTTGTGTCTGTGAGGTTTTCCTTCTGTTAATATTAATAAAGCTGCAATGTAGCATTGAACACATTTTCATTATAATTTTTTCAATATAACTAAACCTTTCTGATATTAAACTGTCATTATCTCACTTCAAAAATATATTATTAGGCTTGTACTATTTTAGGGATCAAAGCTTTGAATATATGTTGCCTAACTGTTTTCAGTTAAGTTTCTACCAAACCTTCAATCCTTCTGAATCATTATGGCCTTGATCAATAAAATCAGTAAAATTACTTTATTTTTAAGCAAAAATTATGTCTTTCAATGTAATTTAACTGAATTTTTATTTTGCTTCATACTAAAAGCAAAATCATATTATCTTCATGTATGTCAACAAAAAGTATCTAGTGTCACATTCCTCAACAATGGAATTTTAGAAAACCTCTTCTTGGATAAATTTATGGTACTGATAGACTGAAACTTAAATATGTATATATGTTATATATATTATATGTATAAGATATATGTTATATATATTATATATAACATATATATTAATATGTATAGTAAGTGTGTATATATTATATATATATAAAATAAGGTATCCCAATAGATGTGGCCGTGATTTGTACATAGCTTACTAAGTTGTTCAGATAAGAGAAGTTAATTTCCCTGTAGTAAATTTATCTTAACAATAAATTTACTTTCAAAATCCATCAAACAACCTAATTTAATAGATCATGTCAATCTATTATAGTAACTTAGGGTTGAGTATCACTTAAGATTTATTCTGATACTTAAATTATATTTGTTCACTGACTTCTGCTGAGGTATTTGACATTTTTATTATGATGTTTTTTTACAATTTTTAAATATTGTTGATATCAGTGGTTCTATTTCTCTGAAATAAACAAAATCTACTCTTTTCAATCCTACAAGAAAAAAATTCATTCCTTTTCCAAAACATGTAATATAGTAGCAAATGGAGAAAGGAAACTGCAGTCCTGTGTCAGAGTTTGTTCTCCTGGGATTATCAGATCACCTTGAGCTTAGCATTTTTCTCTTTCTTATGTTTTTTTCTCATCTATGGAGTCACAATTATGGTCAACGAGGGTGTGATCACAGTGTTCCAGGCCAGCTTTCAGCTTCACAACTCTGTGTACTTTTGCCTTAGCTACTTATCCTTTGTGGATTTCTGCTACTTCACCATCATTGTACCTAAAATAAAATGAAAATTAAAAGTAAAAAAGAATGCCCAAAACATCCCATAATCCCCCAAACCCCATATTGTTGTTTTTTTTCGGTTTTTTTTCTTAGTCATCTGTCCAAACATTGGATAAAAGACATGTCAGTCACAAGGTTTTCACATTCACATGTTCACACTTTAAATCTCTATAGTTATTCAATCATCTTCAAGAATCTAGGTTATCAGATTACAGTTCAACAATTTCCAATACAGCAAAAATTGGAAAGGGATGTCCATACACTGCATAAGAATAACCTCCAGAAGGAACATTTAACTCTATTTGAAATCTCTCAGCCACTGAAACATTATTTGTTTAATTTATCTTCTCTCTTTTGGTCAAGAAGATTTTCTCATTCCCAAAATACCAGGGCCAGGCTCATCCTTTCAAATTATGTCCCTCTTTTCCAGGAGATTTACATCCCTTGGAGTCATGACCCATGTAGTGGGTAGGGCAGTGAGTTTACCTGTGTAATTGGCTTAGAGAGAGAGGCCATATTTGAACAACAAAAGAGGTTCTCTGGGGATGACCCCTAGATTTTATCATAAGTAGGCTTAGCTCCTACTTTGCAGCAATAAGTTTCATAAGGGCATTCATCAAGAACAAGGGTCTGTCCCATCAAATCGCCAGAATATCAGAATATCAGGTGGGGAAGTTCAATATTTCAAACTTTTCACCAGTCCTTCAAGAAAACTTTCCAATTACATTTTAATCTTCTGTCCAGCTTGCTCTGTGATATATCAGTGCATCATACAAACCTGAGCAAAATAACAATATCTCATTCCCTATTCATGGCTCCATGTAATTATGGTGTTCAAATAAGCTGAGCTTACAGGTTAAATTGGAGTGCTACCAAAAATACAAATTTTACACCCAGTAAATATATTTTCGTTTGGTCTCACACAACAGTTGAAGCTTTAAAATACTATTAATGCAATAGTACCTGAATGGTGACAGGGGTAGGTGGATTGTACTTACAATTTTGGTTTCTGCAGTTTGGGAAGAAAGTTCCTGTGGCACAGCCTATGGACCCAGAGCCAGGATCATCCTTTCCAGTCCACCTTGGATTGATTACAGAACAGTGATGGGCCCCTTGTTTGAAACAGCTCCACATCTCCAACAGTAAATCTGAACTAAGGTTCATTATCAAGATTGGAGGTAAGCTGATCATTTTAATTAATACAGGTACCACATAATCATTTCCTCTTGAACATTCAGGGGCTTTATCCACTTCCTCAATCTTGATTGTGGAGTTTGATGGCATTCTCTCTTCCCCTCTAATTACTGAACTAATCATATGCTCAAGAGAAGATCTCACATTCTCCCAGCAATTCTCTATTGTCCCCACCTGTCCCTCCACACTACTAGGCCATGGCATTTTATCCAAACTTCATTCTTCCATTTTCTCACTGAAATAATCTCTCTGCTTCCTCACCTTCCAGAGACCTCAAAACAACAACTCCTGAATTCCTGCTGGATGAATTCCTCCAAGACACCTTCCAGGACTTCCAGTGGCAGAAAATCCAGTCCTTATTTCACCCCCTACCTCTACCTCAACCATGGCATTAACTTTGTTTTTTATCTTGCACTTCTTCACAGTCAATACCAAAAAGGCTCCTTACCATTCTCTTGCAGGAACCATCCATAAAATAGCAAACACAGTCAATCAATCCAATTGCTAGATAAGCCCTGATTCTGCCTACACTGATACCCTAACCCTACATGCTTTTCATTTAACCCCTGAAACACTCCTTCAAATCCATCCACAGTATACCAGCTTTGGTGGCCAATGGGTTACAAAACTCCCCTTAATTCTACCCAAAAGCAAAGATATATCTATTCTTCATCAAACCATAAACAAAATAAAAAACTCTAAGCCTATATAGAACACTCAGACCCTATTGGCATAATTGCAGCCTTAATGGACAAGCCCTTCCTATGCTTTAAACACCTCTCTTCACAAACCTATGCAAATGAATTGGGGCATATATCATCTACATCCTGCAATTACACTCTATTCTCTTTTTTTGTATGTTGTATGGTGGGGGTCACATTTCACTCTTTTTCCATGTGGGTATCCCCTTATTGTAGCATCATTTGTTGAATTTTAGTTTGGTTGGCTTTTCATTTGTTTGTTTTGTATTTTTGTTTGCTTGGGCAGTGCATGGGCCAGGAGTTGAACCTGGTTCTCCCACATGGGAGGCGAGAATTTTACCACTGAAATACCCTTGTGTTTAATACAACCACCTTACAGTGGCACTCAAAGTAACAAACACCAAAAAAAACTCAACTCAGCCTTTATTTGGAACTATTCAGGCATTAACAGAACCCTCTCTATGCATCTAATTAGTAAAAAATACAATGAAGTCACTCAATGCTTTTATAGCTCTTATAAGTGAACCAAATTATTTAGTCTAAGAACCCAGTCAGTACAAGTCTATAGCTTAAATTAAAAAGCAAAAAAGACCCCAAAAACCTTTTTACCCTTCTTTTCTTGCAATCTCTTCTGTCAAACAAAGCTAACCTTTAACATCCCTGGCCCTCATTACTCTCTTCTATGTGTAAATATAACATATGACAGAACCCAAGTATTCAACTTTTCTACCCACCCAAATTTATACTGTATCCCTTCTAGACCTTCAACAGCCCTGACACCCCCAGGTACTGGTTTTATTTCTTATGTAGGAACACTGAATATTTAGTGCTCCCTCAAGTATGGACAAGATATTGTACTATAATATCCATCATTCTTAACACTACTATCTTAAAACTTGAAGAAATATCCTCTTCTGGACAAATATTTAACTTAGGCTCCTTTCTCAAAACTTCATTCCAACTTCAAAAACAGGAAAAAAGGCAGCTCTTAGTGAATCCAAAATTTGTATTTCATGCTCATGACAATCTTATTTTAGAAAAACCTGGTATAGGACATAATATCTACTACAGCCTGCCTCTTTTTTTTGGTAGGAATTCCACTACTAGAATGATCAATTTTAAGCATCTCTCTGTCATTAGTGCTATCTTGAAATGCAACCATATGAGTTATTACTAATCAACAGCAAGAAATAAATAGCCTAGCTTCAGTTGTTTTGCAAAACAGGAGAACATTACATGTTCTCACTGCCATTGCAGGAGGCACCTGTGCAATCATAAATGAAACCTGCTGTTTTTACATTAACAAAACTAGACAAGAAGACAAAAACATTAAAATTTCTAAAGAAAACATAGACATTATTTTTTTTAAAAAGCCCAGGATGCTAATTATGGAAATCAGTCATGGCTATCCTAATTTTTCTCCTATTTCATTTCACCACTAAAGTCAATTATTGTATCCCTGATGACACCATTGCTGTTGTTATTATTGGTTCTTCTCTTTGGTCCTTGTCTCTTACTGTTCCTCTCCCAGTTCATATACTGAATCATCTGGTCAATAACTCAACAATACATGAATGATGTCTCCCAATATGGGAAGGAATAGAAACTACTTTTTCTTTTGTCACATGGCACCTTTGATCACCCCTAAATGTTTCCTCTTAGGACAACTATGTCCTATTTCAGCCAGAAGCAATTACAGAAAACAAATTATCACCCCATCTCTCTATTACCAAAAAGACTGGAATGTTAAGCCTGAAGGACAGGACCCTTTCCCACAGAATGTAACCTATGCCTGGCAAATATTTCAGAAAGCCTCTCTCACTGCAGCACAATCCAGCCTGGCATCTCCTTCACTCTCCATCAATTGCACTCTTGCAATAACCTCACATTATTCAGTCGCCAATCTCCAGCAGATGCATTCTTGTGGTAAACTCCTCTTACTCATATCCACTCTCCTGCATTTACAATGCTGCCTGCCTAAGGCAGTGCTTAAATTTTAAACGTTACCAATGGAAAGCTGGTAACTCCTAACTTAGCCCCTTATTTCTGAAAACTAGCCAGTAGAGACCTGCTTAACCCTAAGCCATAAAAGCCCTATCTCCTGCCACTTAAGTGCAGCCATTTATTTCTCTTAAAATTCTGCCCAGGAAGCTCTGTATCTCCCTGAAATAAAGCTTTTGCCTGAATTCTTTTTTCCTACCTCATTCTTAGTGAGTTTGCTGAGTTTGCCTGTCACAATAGGGTTATTAATAATTTGTTCCCAAGCACACAGATAATAAGTAGGAGAAACTGGAGTTAAACCAAAGTATTCTGCCTCCAGATACTATATTTTGAATAACTACATCATCTGTCTTTGTTATTGTGTTGAAAGAACTAAACCTGCTTCTTTTTGCCAACATACCCTGAAATAAATTTTAACCTAGTATGCAACTGTATTGTGTTGCACATTGACCTTGCAGAAGACAATGACACCTATTTCATCTTTTAGGTTTAGCTATTTCTGTCTCAGTTCCATATTCTGTGATGTCTATGTTTATTGGAGATATTTTTTATGCCAATGATATAGAATTTCTTGTTTCCATACTGGCTCTTTTACAGCAGAGCTGTACAACCCAAATGCAATCACCAGGCCACACTTACCTAGAACTCACCTAATTTAGACAGCCAGAAACTAGAACAAAGGTAGAAAATAAATGTTGTATAATAAATTAAGAATTCTTAATTATTATAGTATTATATTTCATTCTCTGCACCCAGATAACAACTGCTCAACTAAACTTCTTATTTACTCTAATTTTATAGGCAATTTAATAAGAACATTTAGATTTATTAAGAATTTACAACAAATTGGGGAAAGGTATGGTGGTTAGGATTTGGTAATATTGAAGCAGGTTCTGTGGTAATGTGGATTGGTGAAAATGGAACTAAATATAAATACGTTTCAAGCATGAAGTTATTTAAATTGTAAATATGTGTAGGACCCAGAGAATCATTGAAGTGACTAATAAGAAGGTAACAATTAAAATCCATTATATAAGTCTTACTTAACCTGTGGTACATTGATAGGCTTTGCTGCATGTTTGGAGGAAGGGTGAGTAGAGATGGGAAGGAATGAGACTAATTAAAAGGTTTAAGTGAGAAAAAAGAGAACTCTCCCATTTCATTAAATAATGGAATGACAGTGATAATAGAGAGGGATATTTGGATATTTGCCATACTTACAAGTTTGAGTAAATGGTTCTTGATTAGGCTTTAGTTAAGGGAAGTTTCTTATTTGTGCCATCAGGAGAGTTGGTGGAGACATATTTCAAGATAAGGATAACAGAATAAAATAATTTGTGGGATGTGAAATCTTTCTATATGTCTAAATCTTATTTGGACATACTGAAATTTACATGTATCTATGTGACACTCCATTAGGTATTGCCTCTTAGACATTTTCTGATATAGGGAATAAGTTTGAGCTGGACATATGATTTTGTAATGGAAATATGAAAGTTATTATTGTACATATGGAAGTTGAAGAAAAGAGAAAATTAACTAGAGATGTAGTACAGGGTGAGAAGAGATGTAGGTCAGTAATGAAGCACTAAGCAAGTGCAACAGTCTGTGAAAGAGACTAAGTAGTGGGAATATTGAAACACAGGAGGGAAATCAAGAGAGGAGTTTAGAATCTAAGAGAGGTGGGGATTTAAAACAAAACTAGATACCGAAACTGTCATATGGAATAGAGAAATCAAGTGAACTACTTAATAAATAATACACTTTAGATTTGGCAGCTAATGCAAAGTTTGAGATGCTGGATAAAAATGGTTTGAATTAGGATTTGGACACAGATATGATCTCAGTAGGCTAAACCAGTAAAGTAGAAACTGTGTAGATACCTCTAAGGAAACATTGGAATTAAACGAAGTAGAAACAGAAGTATTTGTAAAGATAGAAATGACTTAAGTAGCATTTAATGATGTAAATCTATGAGAGAGAGTAATATTCTAAGTACTTGAATTAAAACAAACAGCCTGCTTGGATGCAGACTTGGAGAAATTATCCTCAGAGAGGAGGGTACATTTTTTCTAAGGGAAGAAACAGGTAGAAGGATGGGGAGTCACAGATGGATTAACACGCTTATAGGTTGACTTGATTAAAAAGTCAAGGACGTATTTATTTGCTAATCTATACTGTCATCTATGAAACAGAAGCACTTTTCTGAGAGTGAAGTAAAGATGGTGGAAAGATGTCTTCAAAATAATAATGGAGGTTTAAAATAGCTGTTAAATAAAATGAAGGGAATAACAATGAAGTATCAATGACAAATATATATGAGAGAGAAAAAGAAGCAGGGTTTATTATTTCTATTTGATCAGTGAATTTAAAACCATTCCAAGGAATTTCGTTGTTCCTCAGAGACAAAGCCACATCTGATGGTGAGAAATACAGAGCTTCTGCTCCTTAATCCAGGAGGGTTTTCCTAGAAGAATGCTTTCAATTGTTGTGGAAATAGATGAAAAACTTTAAATGGGAACTGTCACAGCCTATAGGGGCTTTTCTGGCTTAGAGACCAAAGAAAACACCAAGCATGGACTGAGACATGAACCCTAACTATGGGGACTTACAGGAATGAAGAACAAAATTAATCTAGGAGTTAAGTTTCTTAGATGACAGTTAATACAGAGCTCATTGTGAAAGTGTCCACATTGATGGGACAGGGAAGCAGGCTTTACAGTGGGTGTAGATAAAGATGGAAGCCAAGAGAGGGCATGCACATATTGCTAACAAAATTAACCATTTATTTATGTCTATCTGGGAGCAAGTTTTCATGTTGTTAACCTTGGGTAAAGAAAATGAAGGCAAAGAGCTGAGAGAGTATATGGAGGAATGTGCCTAATTGCTGACAAAGTTGGAAGATTTGGGGCATATTGAAAAATGAAAAATCATTGTTATGTTACATAAACAAATAGAGTCTGTTATACTTGAATACAGCAACATGGATAGCCACCAGTCACTTGCATTTAGCAAAGATTCAAAGGCAGGCAAGGGAGAGGGAAAGCTTATAGTGAAAATGAAAGGCTTCAGGCATGCTCTAATTAGAGGTTGTTTGTAGCCAATCAGGAAGCTGGATTCATGCTAACTAGAAAAGGAGCATCCTCTATGATAATCTGGGGATTATCTTTGATCTTTTTTGATTGGTCCTGAGTTGAAAGTGGGGCAAAAGGTAGGGAAGTGGGGACTCCTAAAAGCAAGTTCTGCATTTATTAGGCTGGTTGTTGCAAATGCCATGGTTTGAATTTCTTGGCTACTTGCTACAGAGGTTTTAAGTTAGGGTTCTATTGTCATGCATGATTTTGTCATTATAATTTTTATATTCAGTTTTAGTGTTTATAACTCAATTATTTTTTACTGAGAATATACTATAGTTTAGTAATATACAAGGCATTGGTTAAACAGTCATGAAGAAAAAAGATGTCATTTATACTCTCAAAAATTGTACTGTCCAGGAAGGGAGAAAGATAATAAACACATAAAAAGATAAATAACACAACAATCACAAATGTAATAAGTGGTATGAAGAGAATGAATGAAATTAAAGATAAAGAATAATGGAAGGATTAGTTAAGAGTGTTCAGTAATGCCATAACCAGTGTGACTCAGTGCTGGGACAGAAGGGAGGGAACAGGGAATTGAAAAAGAAACACAAGAGATAAAGACATAGTTAAATCTGGGACCAGGTAGGGCTCTGAGCTTGGATGGAGACTCAAAGACCCCAAGAGGTTCAGCACAGTTTATTTTATAAAGCTGTGGGATAAAGAAAGTCAAAAACATAACTAAAGAATGGGGGAGGAGGAAGCACGAGCTGAACCATCAGCTTCCTTGTGACCAAATGAGTCAAAAGTTACACATGTCTCCCAAGGCTTCCTTCCATCTCAGACTCAAGCAGTTTTACAACACTTTAGTCTTTTCAAGAAATCAGGTGCCTATTCCCACAGAGACAACGTTGCTATATCTCTGCAGTGAGCATGTGACCCCTGTCTCATCCATGCCTGATATTTCCCCTTTTTTTATTTTTTAAATGCAGCTCAAAGGTGTTTAATTGAAGGATGTAGATTTGATTTTGGAGGATCCAGATTTCAACTGAAATCACAAGAAACAAGATTAGTAGCAAAAAGATTATAGCCATTAAATACCAAGCTGAGTATTTTTAAATATTTAGAGGATTAAAGCTTTGTAATTCATTCAAGATGTTCCATGCCACTGTAGTGAGATCAACAAGTTCATCGTGACTTCTTTGCATGATTAGGATTTCTTCATGTAATTGTTTTAAATTTAAACTGATATTACAGTGGCTCCAAACTCACTGCAAATGCTTTTGAACTTTAGGCCCGTTCCATAATGACTGATTATATGGAACTGATGTAACACAAATGTACTGATAATTAGTGTGGCATAGCAACTTTTGTCTGAATTTTAAACTTCCTATCTTATTGCCAATGCCTATGATTGCAGCCTCTAAAGCATTAAGCTTGACTGCTAATTTAAGATCTATTTTTTCCTGCTCTTGAAAAGCAACAGAAGTGCTTTGAGTTAGGTTATTAACAAAATGAGCATTTTGTATACTTTGAGAAAGAGCAACTGCAGAAGTGTTTAAGGTGGCTATTAATGTGACAAGAATAACTACACCAAAAATAATTAATCCCTGTGCTCAATGAGGGTGAGCAAGCTGGTTATGTATTTCCTTTAATACCTGAAGACCTCTATCACTAAATCAAGGTCTGGAGATATTGATGGGGCTCATAACAATGGAGGGCTGGTAAAGTACAACAATTTGGGGTACAATGCTTGAATTGTTTGACTTATACAATTGGTAAGATTGCAATTGGTGCCCTCAATAGAATAATGATTTTCAGTTTTGTTGATGTTAATATTCCCAATGAATAGCACATAAGTTGTTGAACACATGCTTGGAGTCCAGTTCTTTCAGCCTCCAAATCTCCTAGGTCTGCAAGACTATGGATAGATCAGTTAATGAAAGATGTGGCCATAACAAGCTTCCAAATTTCCTTTTGATAATATCCTTCAGTAGTTGTGAGGATGGTTGTAATTAATCTGCTGGTGGTATTTTCCTCTTTGTTACTGGTATCACTGATATTATGGGACCAATCAAAAATACTCTTGTTACTCATTATCTCATATCTCATGGGTCATGAATAAATACACTGCCTCCAAGGGGGATGGACCCACCTGAGCTTATGAGGATGGCATACAGAAAAGGTGGCCTAGGTTGGCTGGAATTAAGGGATTCAAGGCCAATGTCATTAAACCCTTGAAATTTTAACATTTCTTCTATCCAAGAAGACCCATTAGATAAAATTGCAGTTTTAAATTGAGGTTGTGATTCAAAACAATAAGCTTTTTTTGTGTTTATGGAAATGTGGATAGGTATTTGGAGACTAAAACCTAAATAATTAGATCGCTTATACTCAGGAGTAGTATGATCATCAGTATGGCCCCCAATAAAGTGAGTATCATTAGTAAATATTATTATTGATTCTCCTTTCCAGGTAACTTCGTGTGCTATGGAAGGGTTAGGAAAATGAGTCCAATAAGTTTGGTTTTGCTCTAGGTGTCCACTTACCATTCTTACCTGAGCAGTTACCAGGGCCATCATGGTGAGAAGGAGACATCCTGTTTTTTTCCCATGCCTTGTCTATGAGTGACTTCCTGAGTGTCAGATGTAAAATTCTTCAACTGACCCCAAGTATGGTGTGCTGTGCCCCTTGTTGCTTTAGTCATCAGGCATTGAGTATTGGCAAAGCTCTGTTCTGCAGGAATGGAGATGGTTGGTTTCAGGGGTCTCACCTTGGCAGTCACGGTTATTTTGGGGTTGAGCCTCAATTTCTTGAATGGCAGAATGAGATGCTCCTCTGGGTTCATGTTGCCTCACAAACCTTTTTTGGAGACAGTGCTTCAAGAGTGCAACTGACCTGGGAGAAGCTTCTTACCATATAGGGTGAGCCCTTTCGCAGAGGCTGAGGAAATGAGAAGCAGAAAGCAAGAATGCACAGACAGGAGCTATGGACTAGTAAGTAAGCCAAGATATGTTACTTCAATGAATTACACTTACCAATGCAGCCCCATGACTGGTGACTGACCCCACACCACACATGCCCAAACCCCATTACCTGCTCCCATTCCTCATGCTCCAGTGTCTCTGTCCCACCAGCTCCAGTGCATATACCTGCCCCATAACCCCCATACCAAGTGCAGGCCAACCCACCTTTCCTGCAGCCTTTCTGATCACCATCTAAATGGTCCCCTGCAGGCTGTTGCCAGAGCATAAAGTCTATGGAGACTAACATCCATACCCAGCCTACACCTGCTGCCTGCCCATAGTGTCACACAGCCTCACCCTAACCCCCCCTTGAGCTCTGCACACCAGTTTATGGCATTCCTAGTCCCAGGCATGCACACAAGTGCCCAAAGATGTCCATCTCTGGGAGCTTCAGTTTATGTCAGTTCTAGAAGAGTGCATATGCATGACCCTCAGTCACACTTCCTAGCTCCGAGAAAGGGCTGACTTGTGCTGTTTGGATCACATTTGCTTCCACATATGAAGGCATAACACCAATCTGCTGCTTCAGCTCTATACATGCACACATAGGACCTCATGCCATAGACCAGTGCACAACAGGGTTACATCCTTAGAACAGGGTGCCCACATAGCTACATCCTCCCTGGCCACTGGGTGCCCATGCTTGCAAACATCAGTGTAACATTCTCAACCTGCACTTATACCTGCCTTGAAATGAATTGCTGCACTATGGTACTTTGCCCTGTGCTCTGCTCCCTGCTGCACAACAATCTTGCAAACAAAAGGCCTTAGACTGCTGAAGGAAATCAATTCCCAAAGTAAATCAATTAAGGTATTTACATGCAATGAAAGCAGTAGAAGATCACTAAGCATATCACAAAGCAGGCAGATATAGCCCTGCCTAATGACCAAACTAAAGCACCAGAGGAGACATAGACATTGGAAAAACTAACCAAAGATGTCCATACAACTGTACCTAATGAAATAAGTGGGATGTTAAATGACATAAAGGAGGTCAAGAAGACAGTAGAAGAGCACAAAGAAGAATTTGAAAGAATAAATAGAAAAATAGCAGATATCACAGTGGCTAAAGATGGTTGATGAAATAAAAAACCATACTAGAGGAGCACAACACCGGATTTGAAGAGACAGAAGAAAGAATAAGGGATGAAGAGGACAGGATAACTGACTTTGAAGACTCAAAATGGCAAATGGCAAAAAAGATGGGAAAAATTGAATTGGATCTCAGGCAAATATTACACAAAACAAAGCACACACATATAAGAATCATTGGTGTCCCAGAAAGAGAACAAAAGAGTAAAGGGCTAAGAAGACCAGTTGATGATATAATGGGGGAAAACTCCCCAACCCTCATAACAGACATAAATATATAAATCAAAGAAGGACAATGAACTCCACAGAATAAATACAAACAGGCCTTCTGCAAGACATATACTGAACAGTCTGTCAAATGTTGAAGAGAAGCAGAAAGTCCTGATAGCGGCAAGAGTAAAACAATCTACTAAACACAAGGGAAACCAAATAAGACTAAGTTCAGACAACTCAAATAATACCCTGGAGGTGAGAAGGGAGTAGTATAATATTCAAGATCCTTAAAGAGAAAGACCTCCAACCAAGAATTCTGTACCCAGCCAAACTGTCCTTCAAAACTGAGGAAAAGATTAAACGTTTCACAGACAAAGAAGTTCATAGAGAATTTGTCAATAAGAGACTGGCTCTACAAGAAATCCTAAAAGGAGTTCTTCTGGCTGAAAAAAAAAAAGACATGAGAGGGAAGTCTAGAGGAGGGCAAAGAATTGAAGAGTACCACTAAGGGTAATTTGGAGAATTGAAAGAGAAAGAGGGAAAAGAATAGTATCACTAAGAGTAATTTTAAGAATTCAGAGAAAGAGGAAAAAGAATATATAGATTTGACAAATAAAACAATAAAGATAGGGTGTTGTGATGGTGGCTTAGTGGCAGAAAACACAGGTTCAATTCTTGGTGCCTGCCCAGGCAAAAAACAAACAAACAAAAAAGATAATATGGTGGGTTGAAGAAACACCTTTTCAGTAATAACTTTGAATGCTAATGGGTTAAAATTACAAATTAAAAGATATAGATTGGCAGAATGGATTAAGAAACACAATTCAGCTATATGCTGCTTACAAGAGACTCATCTTAGACACAAGGATACAAATAGATTGAAAGTGAAAGGATGGAAAAATATTTCCCATGCAAGTTGTAACCAAAAGAAAGCAGGAGTAGCTAATATCAAACAAAATAGACCTTAAATATAAAGACATCAGAAGAGCCAAAGAAGGACACTATATACTAATTAAAAGGTCAATTCACCAAGAAGATACAACAATCATAAATGTTTTGCTCCCTGTCAAAGAGCCCCAAAGTGCATGGGCCAGACATTGGCAAAACTGAAAGGAGCGATAGATGTTTCAATAATAATAGCAGGGCTTCAACACATCACTCTCCTCTATAGATAGAACAACCAGACAGAATATCAACAAGAAAATAGAGAAGTTAAATAACTTGATAAATGAATCAGACCTAACATATATGAGAATAAATACAAACAGACATATGACATATATATATGTCATTGCACCCCAAAGCACAAGGATATAAATTCTTCTCTAGTGCTCATGGAAAATTCTCCAGGATAGATCATATCCTGGGACACAAAACAGGTCTTTATAAATTTAAAAACATTGAAATTATTCAAAGCACTTTTTATGATCACAATGGAATGAAGCTGGATCTCAACAACCACCAAAGAATAAGAACATGCACAAACATATGGGGATTAAATAACACACTCTTAAACAACCAATGCATAAAAGAATAAATTGCTAGAGAAATCGGTAGCTGGCTGTAGGTATAAAAATGAGAATACAACTTTTCAGAACTTATTGGATGTGGCAAAGGCTGTGCTGAGAGGGAAATTTATTGCTCTAAATGCCAATGTTAAAAAACAGGAAAGAGCAAAGATCAAAGACTTAACACCACACTGGAGGACCTTGAAAAAAAATAACAAACTAATCCCAAAGCAAATAGAAGAAGAGAAATAACAAAGATTAAAGCAGAGATAAATGAATTGGAGAGCAAAACAGCAATAGAAAGAATCAATAAAACCAAAAGTTCATTCTTTGAGAAAATCAATAAAATTTTTGGCCACTAGCAAGACTCAAAAAGAAAAGAAAGAGAGGATTCAAATAAAATCATAAATGAGAAGGTGGGTATTACCACAGAACCTGAAGAAATAAAAGATATCACAAGAGGATACAATGAACAACTATACTCCAACAAACTAGAGAACTTAGATGAAATGGACAAGTTCCTGGAGACACACAAACAAGCTACACTGATTCAGGAAGAAATAGAAGATCTCAACAAACCAATCTCAAGTAAAGAGATTCAATCTCTCATCACAAATCTTACTACAAAGAAAAGCACAGTGCCAGATGACTTCACAAGGGAATTTTATCAAACACTCCAGAAAAGACCAAAACCAATCCTGCTCAAAACTTTTCCAAAAATTTGAGGAAAAGGAACTCTACCTATCTCATTTTATGAAGCTAATGTCATTTTAATACCAAAACTGGGTAAAGATGTCAGAAGAAAGGAAAACTACAGGCCAATCTCCTTAATGAACATAGTTGTAAAAATTAAGGTAATAAAATAAATAAATTAAGGTAATACAACACATTAAGAAATCGAAAGGGAAAAATCACATGATCATCTCGATTGATGGTCAAAAACATTTAACAAAATTCAGTGTCCTCTTTGATAAAAAATACTCCAAAAGATAGAAATCAAAGGTAACTACCTCGATATGATAAAGGGAATCTATGAAAAACTGATAGCCAGCATCATACCCAATGGAGGGAGAATGAATGCTTTCCCACTAAGTTCAGGAATAAGACAAGGATGCCCAATGTCACCACTATTATTCAACATTGTGCAAGAAGTTCTAGCTAAAGCAATCAGGAAGAACTAGGAAATAAGAGGCATCCAAGTTGGAAAGGAAGAAGTAAAACTCTTATTATTTGCAGATGATATGAAACTGTATTTGAAAGTTCCAGAGATATCTACAGCAGTTACTTGGGCTAATAAACAAATATAGCAAGGTGGTGGGATATAAAATTAATGTGCAGATATCAGTAACATTTTTATACACAAGAAATTACTTAGCTGAGGGAACAGTTAAGGAAAAAATTCCATTCAAAGTAGCAACTAAAAGAAGCAAGTACTTAGGAATGAACTTAATTAGGGATGTAAAGGACTTGTACACAGAAAACTGCATAACATTGCTAAAAGTAATCAAAGGAGATATAAATAGGCAGAAACACATCCCATAGTTAAGATGTCACTTCTCCCCAAATTGATCTGCAGATTCAACACAGTACCAATCAAAACAAACTACTTTAAAGATTTGGAAAAGCTAATTGCCACATTAATCTGGAAGGGAAAGAGATCCCATATAGCTAACAGCATCCTAAGAAAGGAAACCGAAGTGGAAGGATTAACACTCCCTGATTTAAAAACCTATTATCAAGCCATAGTGGTCAAACAGCATGGTACTGGCACAAAGACAGAAGCATTAACAAATGGAATAAAATTAAGAGAGAGAAATAGACCACCAAATCCATGGCCAACTGATTTTCAACAAGGCCCCCAAATCCTGTGAACTGGGACAAAATAGTCTTTTCAATAATTGGGCATAGAAGAACGGGATATCAGTAGCCAAAAGAATGAAAGAAGACCCACATCTTACACCCTACAGAAAAATTAACTGAAAGTGGATCAAACACCTAAATATAAGAACTAGCACCATAAAGCTTCTAGAAGAAAATGTAGGAAACCACCTTCAAGACCTAGAAATAAGAGGTAGCTTCCTAAACTTTACCCCCTCAGCACACGCAACAAAAGAAAAAAATAGATAAATGGGAACTCCTCAAAATTAAATGTTCTGCCCCTCAAAAGAGTGTCAAAAAGGTGAAGAGACAGCCAACTCAATGGGAGAAAATATTTGGATATCACATATTGGACAATGGTTTAATTTCATGTATTTACAAAGAAATCATACAACTCAACAACAAAAGAACAAACAACCCAATTATAAAATGGGCTAAAGATATGAATAGGCATTTTTCTGAAGTGCAAATACAGATGGCTCAAAAGCACATGAAGAGAGGCTCATTTTCTTTGGTTTTAAGGAAATGCAGATCAAGACTACAATGAGATACCACCTTACACCTATAAGAATGGCTGCTATTAAACAAACAGGAAACTATAAATGCTGGAGAAGATGTGGGAAAATTGGGACACTCATGAATTGGAAATGTATAATGCTGCAACCACTATGTAAGACTGTTTGGTGGCTCCTTAGGAAACTAAATATCGAGCTGCCCTATGGCCCAGCAATAACATTACTTGCTATACACTCAGAAGAGCTGAAAGCAATGGCACAGACATTTCGCACACCGATGTTCACAGCAGCATTATTCACAATCACCAAAGATGGAAACAATCTTTTGATGGGAAACAAATGCCCATCAACAGACAAATGGATCAACAAAATGTTGTATATACATATGATAAAATATTATACTGCAGTAAGACAAAATGACATCTTGAAGCACATGACAAGATGGATGAGCTTAGAGGACATGATGCTCAGTGAAACTAGCCAGCACAAATATAGATACTGTATGATTCCACTTTCATGACCTGCATAAAGGTATAATCAGAAGCTTATATTACAGAATATAGGGAACTTAGGGTTACATGCAAGCTAGAGATAGGTGAACCATTATCTAGTGAGGTTGAACTCCAATGTGAGGTAATAGATAGAAGTGAATGTGGTTCTCTACTGGGTCTATAAGTAATATTACCATACTGAAGATGATCATGTCCCGCTGATTAACACTAGAAATGTGAATTAACTCTCACAAGAATTACTTCAAATATATGATTCTTGCAGGGTACAGTGGCAAATTTGCTATTGCATGCTATGAGCTATGTTCAAAAGAAATCATCAGCACTATCAGAGCAACAGCAGAGGAAAATAATGGGGGTAGGGAAAAGAGTTAAGAGGAGGTTTAAATTTCCTATTTGGCAAGGGTGTGTTTACTGGTTTTCTTTCTCTTGGGAACAATGGAATTATCTAAAATGGAGACTTTTATAAACTGTAGACTTTGGGCCCTATACACAACACTGAATGAACGCAGGTGGCTGAAGGATGCACTGATGGAGAAGTAGATTGGCCAACAATGGTGTATATGTATGAACAAAGGCTGTGCTGCTATTACAAGGAACAAGGTCATGAGGAATGCAATGATGTGAATGAACACATCGGATATTTGTTGAGATAAAATAAACCAGAAACAAAAGAACAAGAATGGTATGGTCACCTTTAGAAAATGCTTAAAGAAAACAGGGGCCTAGATTGTAAGATCTTAGAGCAGACACATTAATTCTGGGGTGATGATTATTATTTCTGGATTTTGAGAGGTTGTTTTATATATGTAACTTGATATTTAGAGAAAAGAACAAAGCTAAACAGACTGAGGTTAAAACAATTCAGAACATAGGGGAAAGGAAGACAGTGTCTATATTTTAGAGCTACACATACTCTCTGAGATCAGTAGAAGAAAGTTTATTTCATTTCGAATTGAAATTTTTTGTAGTGCATAATCTAATTCAATCTGTATAGCTCATTTGAACAATTGAAAAACAGGGAGCACAGAATAAGAAAGAGGTTCTTTAACCCTGTAAAGATTATTGTGGTGCCTGGATACATCCTAGAGTATATTAAGCAGATAATCAAAAAGTATTGTCAAAGTCCCCTGAGGGGTAGGAGAAAGAATATGGAACTATTAAACCTTACAATCAGGAAATGGACTGTGTCAAAACTTAGGGACACCCAAATCAATAGACCATGCCCTCGATCATGAGGCTTACTCTTGTGAAGCTTATATAGGTAGTGGAGGAACTTAGAATACCTAGTCATGCATAAGAGTTACTTCTGGAGGCCCTCTTTTGTTGCTCAGATGTGACCTCACTCTCTCTAAGCTCAACTCTGCAAGTGATATCATTGCTCTCCCCCACTATATGGGAATGAAATCCAGGGGTGAAAGTCCCCCTGGTGAACGGGTAGATGACTCCAAGGGATAAATCCAGACCTGGCACTGTGGAATCAACAATTCCATCCTGACAAAAATGGGGAAAAGAAGTATAAAGGGTGAATGGCAGAGAGAGTTAAAATAGAGTTGAGATCCTACTTGGGAGGTTGCTCTTATGCAAACTTCAGTTAGAACTTGCTGCCTAACATAACCTTCCAACCCCCAATCAGGACCATTCCAGCCAATCCTAAAGAACACCTAAGGTGATATATAAGATTCCACAAGGGTTTTATACGCTAGATTTAACTTTCCATAAACCTAAAACCTCCAGATGTGTTCCTGGTCCAGATAAGTCCTGAAACCTAGTCCAGTCTCTGCAGAACATCAGATAGTTCCATCTCCCTACCTCATATTAGTGACAGACCCTTCCAATATGAAAACTTAGAATTGTCATAGCTCAAAACATCCCTAAAGAGAGGGATGGAAAGATCAAAGGTGATGGTGGAGTTATACATAGAAGATAGGACTTAACAAATGAATATGAATGCTGACTCATCAAATTGATATCTCTTTTAGTCTTCTATATTTTAGAACAGCTAAAAGTAAAAGCCTAATATTGTGGAATTGTAACCCATGTCAAAGTCTGGAATATGTTCTTCAAGTAATTGTGGTGTTGTGCTTTGAAATTTATAGATTTTTGTACATATGTTATTTCTCACACAGAAGGAAAAAAGTCAATTGTGATGATAAAAATATTTAAGCCCTCTAGCTTCCTATATTATGGAACATCTAGAAGGAAAAATATGAGAGGATCATATGGTAGCCCATGATAAACTCTGAAATCTGTCCTGCAACTACTTGTTGAAGAGTGCTTTGAAAACTATTGCTTTTTTATTTCTTTGCTTTGTATATATATGCTATAATATACAATAAAAAATTAAAAATTAAAAGTATAATCAGAGGCTTATAATACAGAATATAGGGAACACAGAGATACATAGAAGCTTGTAATGGGTGAGCTATTAGCTAATGAGGTTGAACTCCAATGTAAGGGAATAGTTAGGAGTGAAGGTGGTTCTCTAGTGAGTGTATAAATATTATTACCATATTGAAGATGAACAAGATTGAACAGGGTTGTATAGGCCTACATGTCCCACTGATTCAATCTAGAAATATAAATTAGTTCTTGCAAGAATTACTTCAAAGATATGATTTATGTACAAAGAGTGTTTAAGTCCATGGTACAGGAGGAAATTTTCTATTGCATCCTATGGGCTATGTTAAAAGGAAAACATCAGCACAACCACAGCGACAGCAGAGGTAAATAATGGGGGGGGCAAGAATTAAAAGGAAATTTAGATTTCTTATTTGGTGAGGGTGTGTTTATTGGTTTTCTGTCTCTTGGGGATGAGAAATCATCTAAAATTCAGAATGTTGATAGACTGTGGACTTTGGGCACAATACATGCGGCCCTATGAAAGCAGGTGGCTAAAGAACATGCTGACTGAGAAGTAGATTGGTGAATGATGTTGTATACTTATATACTTATGAATGAAGTTTGTGCTTCTACAAAAGGGAGCAAAGTCCTGAGGCATGCAACGATGTGAATGAACATGTGGGACATTTGGTGAGGCAAAATAAGCCAGACACAAAAGAACCTCAATGATATGGTCAGCTATAGAAAATGCTTATAAGAAAACAGGGGCCTAATTTGTAAGCTTTTACAGCAGACACATTAAGTCCTGAATGGTGATTATTATTTCTGGATATATATATATCCGGATATATATATATATATACATATCACCTGATATGTAGAGATAAGAATGAAGCTGATCAGGATTGGGTTAAAATAACTCAAAGCACAGGGTTAAGGTAGAAAGTGCCTATATTTTAGAACAATACATACTCTTTGAGACCAAAGGAAAAGAGATTTATCTGATCTGGAACTGAAATTTTCTGTAGCAGATCATCTAACTCAACTGATCTATATAGCTCACTTGAACAATTGAAACACAGGGAGCACAGAATAAGAAAGAGGTCCTTTATTCCTGTATGGATTATTGTAATGTCTGGATACCTCTTAGAGTATATTAAGCAGATAAACAAAAAGTATTGGCAAAGTCCCTTGAGGGATGGGAGAAAGAATATGGAACTATTGAACCTTACCATCAGGGGATCCATTGATCATATAAAATTTTAGGGACACCCAAATCAATAGGTCATGCCATCAATCTTGAGGCTACACTTGTGAAGCTTATGTAGATAGTGGAGAAGCTTAGACTACCTATGGCATGCCTAAGAGTTACTTCTGGAGGACCTCTTTTGTTGCAAAGATGTGGCCTCCATCTCTCTAAGCCCAACTCTGCAAATGAAATCATGGCACTCCCCACCTACATGGGACATGACATCCATGGGTGAAAGTCTCCATGGCAACATGGGAGATGACTCCCAGGGGTGAGTCCAGCCCTGGCACCATGGAATCAACAATCCCATCCTGAGCAAAGAGGGGAAAGAAGTGTAACTAATAAAGTATCAGTGTGAGAGAGAGTTAAAATAGAGTCAACAGTCTACTCAGGAGGTTGCTCTTTTGAAAGCTTCAGTTAGACCTTGCTGCCTATCACAATCTGCCAAACCCCAACAAGGAGCATTCCAACCAACCCAAAAGAACACCTAGGGCAATATATAAGTTTCCAAAATGGCTCCATGCATAAGAGTCATTTTCCAGAAACCTTCAACCTTCAGATGGGTCCCTAATACAAATAAGCCATGAAACCCAGAGGGCCCAGCCTCTCCAGAACATCAGATGGTTCCATCTTCCTACCCCATAACTGTGACAGACCCTTCCAATATGAAAAATTTAGAATGGCCATAGTCCAAACACCCCTAAAGAGAGGGATGGAAAGATTGAAGGTGATGGAGGCATTATACAGTGAAGAGAGGATTTAATAAATGAATGCTGTATCCTTAAATTGATATCTCTTTTAGTTTCCCACATTTTAGAACAGCTAGAAGTAAAAACCTAAAATTATGGAATTGTAACCCTTGTCAAACTCTGAAATATGTTCTACAGCTAATTGTGCTGCTGTGCTTAGAAACTTTTTGCTTTTTTGTATATATATTATTTTTCACAAAAAAGAAGGAAAAAAGTAATTGTGATGATAAAAAAATATTTAAGTCTTCTAATCTCCCATATTCTGGATCAGCTAGAAGGAAAAAAATCTGAGAGAATCGTATGGTAGCCCATGATAAACTCTGGGATCTGTCCTGTAACTACTTACTGAAAAGCGTTTTGAAAACTATTGCTTTTTTATTTCTTTGCATTGTATATATGTTATACTATACAATAAAAACATTAAAAAATAGACATATAATAAAATGCCTCAGTCTCAACTCCCATATCTTCAGAGTCATTTCTGAATTAGACATCCCATCACAATTTCCATAAGTTGTTTTATTTGTTGTGTTGTTTTCTTTGACCATATTTGTTTTTGATACCTCTGAAATCTGCCTACACTTGGTTAAAAAAGTTGATTGACCTTGGAAGGCCAGTGAATTCTAGGTCCCACTGTTAAATTTTACCCAAACTGATTAGATCACATATCATCCCATGCCTGCACTCTTCTCCACAGGAATATAAGAAAAGTGAACTTGAAGGTTAGGTAAAGAACAAAAACATATTGCATCTCCACAATGCTATAGAGATCAAAGTGCAAATCTCCAAAACCTTTTCCCAAAATCACTTAAATATATCTCCCCATACACACACATTTTAAAATGTTACTTTTATCAAAAGAGAGTATTGTAGAAATATACAATAGCACCCATAAACGATTGAGAAAAATAAAAATATATCCTGGCTACCTTCCAAATCATTTCTTGCATTAATTTATATTGCTATATGTAATTGAAAGTTTATATAAAGCTCCATGACTTTTTTTGTTTTCAAACATGACTTTAGTAGAAAGAGGTGAAAATTACTAAAGATATCTGAAATATAAATCAGAAAAGCAACAAATGCTATTAATACTTGGTCTAGAATAAATTACTTCTTTCTTGAACACAAGTCTATCTGCGTGTGTACAGCCTTGTCTCCTGAATGATTGAGGCTATTTAACTATCACGGTTATCCCTAGGTGTTCAACACTTGATCTCTCTTAAATAAGTGGTGGATATAATCATATAATTATCTGATATTTCATAGGGTAATTGATAAAGAATTACAGATATTTTATCATTTTAATTGTATAATATACAATAGGAACTCACACACACTCATGAGTGTGCATGCACACACATATACACACAGTTCTATTAAAAATATTCACAAAATAAAGGTTCTTAGATAGACAAAAAAAATCACATTGCCTGCAAATAACCAGGTTTTGCTGTATAACTCTCATTTTTAAAATTTTTTGAACAAAAATGTCAAAATAAGCACACAATATATAAACACATATTATTAATATATGCATTCTATAGTCTTCTATATAGAGACATTAATTCATTTAATATATTTTCTGCTTTTAATTACTTGGTTTATTTACAATTTTCCATATCATAAACAACTCTATATGAGTAAAATTATACATTCATAGTTTAGTATAAGTAAGTTTCAAGAAATGACCTTAAAGAGCAAAGATATGTGACTTTAAATTCAGGCAATTTGGACATTCTTACCAAATACCAGGTGTCTTTCATATATTACCTGTCAGCGCATATCTTAATTTTCATACATTATTTCATATGTCCTTAGTTGTCTCTACAAATCTCATTTTACTTACCAAAGTATTGAAATTCAGAGGTGATAAGTAAATTTCTAGTTTTAAATTTCTTTATCTACAAGGCAGTTTCCCACAATATATTCATGAATATTGTATAATGAAGCATACTTTTTAAAAGTTTAACTTTCTTGACTACTTTTATAGAATAATGAAGAGTTTTTATTTAAAATCATATTCAAAATTTCATAAAATAAGTGACCCATAGAATGATAGTGTTAGAGAACTGAGAGGCCATCCAAATTCCAATTATAAACCAAGGCAGAATTTCAAAAGTGCCTCAGGACAGAAGGAATCTAATAATAAGGTTTGCCAAATTGGGAGGTGGTCTGTTTTATTTCTATTAGCCAGGTCCAGGAACATTATTAATGTTAATGTAAAGACAAAGTGACATGGAAGGCTGCTGCATTGCATAATTCCTAGGAGCAAACAGAAAATAAGAAAATTAATGTTTCTGAAGTTGTCCAACCAGCAGCTATGGGAGAAGATCTCTGTATTGGCCAGGATATTTTATAAACTGTAAACCACTGCAGTACACTGGCATGTCCAGGTTGCTCTATGTTCATTAAGTATCTATCATTGACTGACATTTTAAGATAATGTACAACCATCATGCACATAAGCTGTACATCTGACTGTTAGTTAATTGCCACTAAACCAGTCAAAGCAAAATTTTCATGTACAAAAACAGTGAAAGTGACATGACTGAGGAATGCTCCAGACAATCTGGTCCTTCTGAAACCCCACCTGGAAGTAAAAGGAATGTAGAGTTTGTTGTTATTATTGTTGTTTTCTTTATCTTTGTTGATGTGGATTTTTCTCTTGTTTTCTATAAAGGTAGATCACTAGGACTAAAATCATGGAAATTAGTATGTTTATGATTTGGGAAAAAGTGATTTTTGTTAAAATTGGTAATGCCTTTTCATTGCTGTTCTTAGTGTGATGAGTCCAATACTAAAATACCAAATGTAACCCTGTGGGAGATATTACTGAGACAAACCTCAAACCATCTAAGTAATTGTAATGTTTTTCACCAAGTGTACTCAAGAAATTTATTTGTGTTACCTAAGAGCTTTATTATCATAATTGCCTTCTCTGGTACATATTTGAAGGAGATGATCCTTCTGATTCATTTTCAAAAACATTTTTCCCTCAGATGATTTGCTGTCTCTGGGATGCCAAAATTCCCTCAAGCTACACTCTGTTTTAGCAGGACCCATATTTTACCTTCCCAAATATGATTGCCCATCCACATCATGTAGCATGTAGTATAACTCTCACCTCCATTAAATCCTGAGCTTGGATAATAATATATTGCTGAAAATCAGATTACCTAAATCATCTCCTGAATAATGTAATTACTTATGTGTGTTTAATATGGGAATGGCTGTTAATCATGAACATAAAAAATATCTAAGGTGGAACTTAAGACAACTTAGACAAGCAAGTGAAAAATATATATACACCCATATCTGAACAATTTTCCTGGTGTCACTGATGCCTTGACATAATGCTATATTGCCATGTCTACTTATAAACCCCTTCCTTCAGAAAAATTTTCTGGCCCTAATGAAATAGGTTGAGTGCATGATATTAAGCACAACAAGAAACAGGGTCACTGTATCTCTTTTCTGGAAACAAAACTAAAATTCCCTCAGCTGATAATGAAACCTCTGTTCTAAGGCTTCACATTCTTAATAAAGTGTAATTAATTAATAAAATATTCTATGATAATCAAATGTATACAAGAAACTGCCTGACTTTAAAAAATCACAATAAAGAAATCCTGCAGTTGCTTACAATATAATAGTGAATGCATTTGCTTTTAGTAAATCTTCTTTAAGATTGGATACATATAGAAATGATAATAAAATTAGTATATATCAAATAAAGCTTCAGAAGTGCAAACATCCCAGCATCCCAGAACCCAGATCAAAAGACACTTTTACCAGTATTTTTGTGACTGTTTATGGATGCCACCATAAATTGATAGCCAATATTATAGATTAGTGTGACATACAAAGGAAATGATAAATACTTATATATCATTAGAGGTTAGTACAAATAATTAAATTTTAAAAATTTAGAAAACTTTGTATTGTACTATATGATTTGAAGGACAAAACTGCATGTATGTGTGTTTTCTGTGTTTTTGTGTGCATATGTATATTACATAAATACACATGTGTATATATATTTAAAGACATCTTTCATTTTCCAGTCTTTCTAAAGCCTCTTTCACAACCTTTTTTCATAGGCTATAAATCATGAAGTTTAACATGGGAATCACAAATGTGTAAAACAAGGAGTTCATTTTGTACTCATCTGGTCAGCAGGAAAAACTGGGTGGAAAATATACTAAGATGATCATTCCTTGGAAAATTGGAACAATAGTTAAGACAGAGGTGCAAGTAGAGGCAACTTTGAAATCCTGCCAAGCCCAGTGAATCTACAAAATTGATAGAATGATATAACAGTAAGACACTAGAACTCCTGTGATGGTATTCAGTTCAATCAAACCAAAAATATTAGACAATAGTTAGTGTATAATACCAGCTCAATTGACCTGTATAATCAGAATAGTAAAGGAGGTAAATCACAGAAGAACTGAATAAGCTCATTTGACCTACATGTAAATGTCATATGTGAGCATCCATCATTCCCACCCGGTAAACACCAGCCATGAGCATGGAGTACACCCTGCTGGACATGTTGACTGCATAGAACAAGGTGTTGCTAATGACCTTGTACCTATCAAAGGCCATCGATGCCAGCATCAGACACTCGAGAATATGCAAAGATACAGATGGAGAAGACTTGTAGAATACAGCCAAAAAGGAAATTATTTGATTTTGGCAAAATGGTCCACCAGTGTCTTGTGCCCAATTGCTATGGAATAGAAGACTCACCAGAGAGGTGACTGAGGAAGAAGTACATCGGTGTGTGAAGCTGGGGATACATTCTAATTGAAATGATCATTTTGAGATTTGCCAGAATATTAATGGGATAAACAACTATAAATATTGTGAGAAATGTTGCTTTGATCTCAGAGTTAGTAGTAATTCCCAAGAAAAGGTGTTAAATCAAGGAGGAACAATTTCCATTGCCCATTCTGTTTGCAGTTGTACTAACCTGTTTCAAAATAATCAGAATATAGTAGATTTACATGTAATTCTCTGGACATTCACAAGCTATTTATAAAGCAGAAAGGGATTTGTTTTTGTAAATTTTCTTCTTTACCCTCAGAAAATACCCAGACAAGTATCACTTTTAAATAGGCATTGCTTTCTGGTTGAAATTTGTTTTAAAAGGCTGATTTAGGAAGCTGAGAAATTTTTATTCTAGTCTAGTTGGTGTTTGAGATACATGATGTCTTGGCCTCTATTGCCTTATCACAGGCAATATAGTTAACTGAACTGAAAGATCATTCCATGTCTAAAATTGATGTGAAAGAGAGTCAAGGCTACAAGACACAGGACCAAACATCTCATATATTTGTAAATAAATAGCCAAATGGAAAAAAATGTTCAAATTATTGCATTCTTCAATAAACATGAATATTATCAACAAAACTGAGCATATCATTGATAGTGATATTGCATATAAATTAGTAAATAAAATTAGTATGTCATTGTTTTCAGCATGGTGTCTTAGTATTTACAGAAGGATGAAACATGTCTTATTGAAATTTATAATCACATTTCATCACTCTTTTGACACAGCATTTATAAACAACTGTATGACTGACCTGATAATGTCTTTTAACAAACTAACAAGTTCAATAAAGAAGTGGGAACAGGGAACTGAGTAGTCCAGTGGTGGAATTCTCTCCTGCTAACAAGGGAGATCTGGATTTAATTTCTGGCCGAAGCAGTAAAAATCATATTCAACAAGTGGTGCTGTGATAATAGTATACTCACATGGAAAGAGAATGAAATGTGACACCTGCCACACAGCCTACAAAAAAAAAAGAAGTAGGAACAACAGAATTCTACACATACATTTTCACCTCTTTGGATTTATATTGAGTTTTCCATTAAAAATGAAAATGTGAAGAGAAGCAATAAATATTCTGTAGCTCTTTAGGATATATAGGTGCATGCAGCTCTCTGTTGCTATATGAAAATTAGAACATGGGTTTTGGTTGAATCATACATTTTTCTTGAATTATGTATTATGATATGTGGTCCATACAGAATTGAATTTACCTATATTTACCAATATTAGTTCTTATAATGTGAACCCTCAATTATTTTTAGAATAAACTAGAAACAAATCAAATTAATAAGTACACTGATATCACTTGTTCAGAGGTAATAATAATAGCTTATGAATCTTGGCTAAAATGTTAATAAGTAAACCAAGATATATATAAAGAAGTAAAATCATTACTTTATACAAAATAAATAAAATTCACATAGCTCTAATAATGAGATATTATTTGGTTGTTAGACTGGAATTTACTCAATAGAGTAAGTAGGAATGAAATGATTCATTAAACATTTCCTCAGTAGTTAATTCCTCATTTTTCTCAAAAAAGTGTTTTCATCTATATTCTTTCAATTTGACAGCTCAGAAACCCAACTTAGATGAGAAAGTCTTTCTTTTCATGCCTTTTGTAGTTGAACAGTAGGTAGAGAGCACATGTTAATTTTACCTGATGACAGTTGAGACTTAAGTCTCTAAAACCTCTGCCTTCACGCTTTAGCCTAATGCCAATATGAGATGAATTAGACTTCTGGTTGTGTACTTTCTCCAATGAATGCTGCAACAACTTCACTCTTTTCATCAATTTGATAAGTGTCAGGAAGGGAACAGATCTGAGTTTAATGTTATGATTTCAACTACCTTGATTCTATTCCTTGCTCCTCCTGTCCTAGGAGACCTCTGATGGAACACACTAGGTTCTCTTTTTAATGACTTTCATCTCCATGTCAATGTCCAATCTACATCTTCCATTTCTAAAACAGGCTTCTTGAATTCCCCATTTAGAAATGTGATAATTCTTCATTGTTTATCTTAACTGTATGTTTTTTTCTTTAAATATATGACTGCCTTTTCCCATAATGTTTAATATATCCTTGTTTCAATGATGTTATGAATCTATAGCAAGCACTGTTTTATTTTTCAGCTGCTAAAATAAATGCCATAAAAAAGGCTCTCTTAAACAAGGGAAATTTATAGCCTTATGATTTTGAGTGTCTGCAAGGTGATGCTTTCTTTTCTGCAAGCATAAGTTGGTCCTTGTTTTTTCTATTATATGACAATGCTCATGGCAGCCTCTCCTGGCTCCTATGTATTTTTGACTCTCATTCTGCTAACAAATTTCCCAGCATTTTGGATAAAGCCCAATACAATTGAGTGGGGATACACTTTAACTGAAGTAACATCTTTAAGAGATCATATTTGCAATGGGCCCACTCACCAGAATGTGGACAAAGATCAAGATTATATTCATATGGACCCAAAAGCACAGACTCTTTCCACAGCAAACTAAATTCATTCCATTGCAACATACCAAATGACTTAAGTTATTTTGTAATTGGTACCTTGCTGGCAATGGCGCAAAGCTAAGCCCCATTTCAGATTCCAGATTCTTTTGTCTCAAAGCATTTAGGCAAACAAGACAGCCATTTAGAATAAATAGTAAAGTTTATTAAGGAGAAAGAGGGAGAGTACAAGTTAAAGGGGTTAACATAGCTGTGCCTAAGGGAGGGACATGCACTAAGTGGGTTTAGTTCATTTTATAGGAAGTTTTGTTGGTGGCCATTTTCCATAGTAACCTTTGAGCATCATGTGTCTTCCTTGGCAGGTTCCAACAGTGATCTTTGACCCAATTGTCTTTTTTTGTTCTAGGAGGAGGTAGCCACTAGACTTGTGCTTTGCTATCATATACCTCCAATTTGTCTTTGGCTGTGTTTAACAATTTCTATGATCCTCTATTTTCCATCACTAACTAAGAATTTTCTTTTGGTCCAGGATTTTATAAACTTTTCTGATTTAGGGAGGTTTCAGGGCTTTCAAGGAAATTTTTGTCTCATGAAATTTACAGTTGAAGTTTGCAGCTCTTGATTAACTCTTTTGAAGTTGAATAGAAGATCAGGGACCGCAGCATTGATGCTCTATGTCATCTGCCTCAATTTCACCAACAATGCTAAGTACAATTTCTCATCAAAATTAGTTATGGGAGGTGGTCCATTCTGTAGCAAAATTCCTCTCTGTAGACCTGTGAGTCCTAGAAAATAAGTTATTTTCTTCCAGTATGAAATGTGACAGGTATAGGATAGGCATTCCAATTCCAGAAGGAAGAAACTGGAAGAAATCAAGGGACACAGTTATAAATAATTTCAAAGGCCAGAAGTGCATACTCCATTATATTTCCAGGTTTGAGAGTCATCTGTAGATCACTACTTTGTCTACAGGCTTGATGAAGTAGCAGCTCCACCTCTTCTAATAGCTTGTGCAGCAGTCATGCTCTCCCTGAACAAACATTGGGAGGGCAGCCAGTCTCTCTGCAAATGCCAGTAACACATATCTCATGCATGCAGGGCATTGGGGTTGAGGTCAGGCTTTCTGCAAATTCTGGTGCAGAGGCCCAAGCAACTATGGACACAGAGTGGCAGTGTTCTTCTTGACAATTGCAGTGCAAGTCCTGACCCCTTCAAGGAGCTTTCAAATGCAGGAGTACACCTAACCTTTGCACACACATGGGTGAGCCCACTATCTTGGCTTGAGAAAACCTCTGCTCAGGACCTTGGCTTTCATAGTTTTGACCTTCAAGGCCTTCTTCTTTTGATTCATCACTTATCTGTCCCTTTCAGTCCAGGCTGTCAGTGGCTCTGCTCATACAGATTTCACATAAACATTGTTGGCTTTGTATGAAGTTCACAGGGATCCAAATTATCAGACTGAAGGATTTTCCACAGATCTTTTTCAGATAACTGTACCACCAATTCTGATTTTCACTGAAAGAGCTGAGAGGATCCATGTTCAGCCACAATCTAATCGGCAAATAATTGCTTGGGTAAACCTTCACGTGGAGCCATGTCTTCCAGAGACTAACTTCCCAAGAGCTTAGGGATGTTACTGATAGAGTTATTTCTGGTTATAATCTCAGAGCACACTACAAGGTAAGCTCAGACTTTCCAAAGCATCACATTCTGGTTTCTTTGGGATAAAAGTTTAGTTTTCATCTTATCCATTCCTCTTGCATTTTACTATAAGCTGAAAGGAGAAGTCAAGGTGAACATTCTGCACTTAGCTTGGAAACATGTTCAGCTAAATACCTGAGTTCATCACTTACAAATTTCACTTTAAATCCAATCTCAGAACACAATTTTGCCAAGTTCTCTACCACTTGGTAACAAGTATTACTTTTCTTCTGACTTCAAATAACACATTAGAAATAGCACATTATTTCCAATAACATCATCAGATGTAACTTTAGCATTCATATTTCTAGCAAAAGTCTCTTCAAAGCAATCTAGTCTTTTTTGTGTCAAACATGCCACAAGTATTCCAGCATCTACTCATTAATCAATCCCAATGCCATTTCCACAATTTTAGGTATTTGTTATAGCAGCACCCTACCGTCTAAAAGCTGTTTTACTTTTCAAAGCTGCTGAAACAAATGTCATACAGTACATTTGCTTAAACATTGGGAATTGGATCTTGATTTTTAGGCTAGGAAAATTCCAAAATTGAGGTGTCAGCAACACAATACTTTCTTCCCTATAACTTTGGTATTCTGAAGCTGGCTATTGGTTTTCCTCAATTAGTTTTTCTGTCACTTGGCATTGCATAAAGCAGGCTCTCCTGGTTCCTAAATACATTTGACTCTTGAGTTACCACACCTGAACTGAAGTAACATCTTGAAAAGCTCTTATCTATAGTGGGTGCACACATTATATACAGACCAAAATAAAAAAAAACATATCTCAATTAGTACATCAGAATTAGATTTAGCACACTCTCCATTTATGATTATTTTGTTCACAGATATGCCACTTCCCTATATTCTAACAAGCTCCCTTGAAATAAAAACAGGTTTGTCTAATTTTTATATATCTTGCAACCTCTAACATATAGGTTTTCCAAATATTAGTTAATTTAATACTTTAAAACAATTTTACATTGTTAAGCTGGTGGGTGGCAGGTAAAGAGCAGAAATGATGAGGCTTTGGGGGCTGTTTTGATTACTATAGATCATGTACACAAGGGTGCTTCTTTAAAAAAACATGTGCAAATATGAGATTTTTTATACAAAGCAATGTTCTATTTATTTCCAAGTGGAGTCATCCTTGCTCAATTTCTTCTGATTTCTTTCCAAACTCATTTTTCCTTCAGGCAGGGATGTCAAATCCCATTATGGATACACTGTTTTACAGCACCCAGACTAAGCTTCCTAAACACAGCTGTCCCTAGAGATCACATAGTCTAACTTCCCTCCAGCTCTCCCTATAAAAACCAGAATTAATATAGTTACATCATTATTACAAACTATGTAACCTAACTGGCTTTCCAAAAGGACTTGTGTTATAATTCCGAATAGCACTCTGATTATTGAAATCAACATCTATAGGAGGAATTTTAGGGATCAGGCATGAAAATATTACATATATGTGTATATATTTAAAGCTTTTTGTGTGATCCTGCTGCTAGGAAAATAATACTACATAGATATCTATCTGTATACAAGCCACCTATTTTCTGATATTCATTGCCTGCCCTGAGGCAAGAACTGTTATGAAACTGAGTACATTCCATGTTCTAGTTTGCTAGCTGCTGGAATGCAATATACCAGAAACAGAATGGCTTTTAAAAAGGGGAATTTAATAAGTTGCTAGTTTATAGTTCTAAGGTTGAGAAAATGTCCCAATTACAACAAATCTATAGAAATGTCCAATCAAAGCATTCGGAAAAGGTACCTTGGTTCAACAAGGCTGATGAAGTTCAGGGTTTCTCTCTCAAGTGAGAAAGCACGTGGCAAACACAGTCACAGTTTCTCTCTCATCTGGAAAGGCACATGGTGAACACAGTCAGGATTCTCCTCTCATCTGGAAGAGCACATGGCAAACATGGCATCATCTGCTAGCTTCTTCTCCTGGCTTCCTGTTTCATGAAGCTCCCCAGGAGACATTTTCTTTTTTCATCTCCAAAGGTTACTGGCAGGTGGACTCTGCTTCTCATGGCTATGTCATTCTGCTCTGCTCTCTCTGAATCTCCTTCATTCTCCAAAATGTTTCCTCTTTTATAGGACTCCAGAAACTTATTAAGACCTACCCAAATGGGTGGAGATATGTCATCAACTGTTCCAGTTTAACAACCACTCTTGATTAAGTCACATCTCCAGGGAGATGATCTAATTACAGTTTCAAGCATGCAGTATTGAATAAGGATTATTATGTTTTTATGCAATGGGATTTAGATTAAAACAGGGCTTTTCTAGGGAACATACAACCTTTCAAACCAGCACATTGCACAATACTAGTTCCAATTAAATTGTCTCTCTGCTGATGTAGATTAACTAGAATTGAACATTTTTGATATGGCATTTTTGTTCTAAAAGCAGGGCAGCACATTGTGACTAACATCAGGCATAAATATTGATTGATATGTTCTGTGAAAGTTGTTTCCTACATTACATTTACAAATATATTTTAATATTTATTTTATATAAAGACCTCATAGGGGTTTAAAAATAACATCAATATCTTACAGTTCCTTCTAATATGAAAGTAAAAACTTTTTAAAAATGATCATATAATTGTTATACAACAATTCAATTTTCATAAATGAAAATATCTAAGCATCCAGAATCCAGAGTAAAAAAATAGTAAGCAAGAAAATGGAATGGTTAATAACTATACTAACCATCTTGTTTTGCTTAAGCTTCTGCTTTATCTAGGGAACTATGAAGAAGAGAAGGAGGCTAGCTGAGTTGACATAGCAATGGTCTTTTGTGGTGGTGACCAACACCTTTACCTTATGAGGAAAAACAAGTTAAAGCTGGTGACAAAAATCTGCTGACATTCAACAGATAGCCCAGATTTTGTGCAAACTTCCTGGTCTTGGGGGTTGATGATTAACCCACCATTTGCCCAAAGACATTCTTACCCAAATGATCCATACCTAGTCCTCATCTCTCCTCTAACATGAGTGAACATATAAACCATCCACAACTCTCTGAGCAGGCCTCTGTTCTGAGATTTCTGCACATGTACATTGCTTCTGCTCAATAAAACCTCATTCTTGCATATATATCAAGTCCTCTGGTTATTTATTTCATCAACACAAGAATCTCAGGTATCACCACACACCTCATTAAAATTGACATCCAATATAAGAGATTAGTTTGTATATTAATAAACTATGTGGCAGTGAAATCACAGGGTTTGTATACAATTGTATACAAAATTGTATACAATTTCTCTCACTAAAGCTTATGTTTGTGAGATTTCTCTAAGTTGTTGTTTACTATGGTAGGTCTTCATTCTCATAGCTGTGTAGAAGTCCAATGTGCAACATGTTATTTAGTCAATGAAGAGTTCTAACAAGCTAATTATGGCCCATAAAATTTTTTTTGAATGCAATCACCATATCCATTTATATTTAATCTCTGGTTGTTACATTTCAAAGATGGACTTGATTCCTTGTGACAGAGCCTTTATAGCATCCAAAGCCTAAAATATTTTTTTATTTGAATCCTAATAAATAATCAATCCTGATTTAATGTTAATCTCTGATAAACTTGAGTTGATTTGTTTTATGTTTTTGCAAATAATGCTGCTATGACTATTTTTGTACAAGCCTTTTGGTGTTCACTCATTTCTCTTGGATACAAAACTAGCAATCAATTTTTGGGGTTCAATTTCATATATATTTCCAGCTATAGGAGATAGTTCATGCAGTTTTCCAAACAAGATGACAATTCTTACATGTCCTACCAATGTGTGAGAACTATAGTTTTTCCAGATCCTCACTGATACTTGCTGATTTTGATTTTGGTCAGTTTAGCATTATGTGAAATTTGGAATGTGAATAAGAGATCAGTTAAAAGCATTGTATTTAAAAGCATTTGGGCTTCTAATAATTGAATTATCTTATGAATATCATTACCACCATTAAATAAGGACAAACCAGCCTTGGGAACTGGTATTTCCCCTTTTTATAGAGATGAAGCAACTCATTTTTTTGTGTGTGCCATATCAGCCCAATTTTGGAATGGGTTTAAACAGCATTTAGAATCATAGTTACATATAGAGACAAAAGGTGGCAGCCAGAAAAGGCCTTAATGTTATTGAAATTGAGCCCTTCTTTTACAGAGAGAGAACTGAAATCTAGCAAGAAAGAGCGACTTTTAAAGGACACAGTGATTTGAGGGGCATTGGACACCTATTTATCATGTTTCTAAAGAGTAATTTTTTCAAGGGAGGAAATGTTCATGCTTCTGACTTTACTGCCTAACTCCCACTAATAGGGTCACTGAACATTATTATTTCTCTATTCTTGCAAATGTGGTTCAACAGTCTATCACCAGTATTTGTCTATTTGCTGTTTTATAAATATGCTCAAATCTATCATCACCATGCCATTATTAGGTTTTGGAACATAAGTGAAAAGGTTTAAGGAAAGAATATAGATATAAATATATGCCTGAATATTAACACACTATACACACATACTGTTCAAATCATATTTAGAAAATAAAATCCCATTAGTCAGTGGTAGATGTGTCAGAAGGGTGTGAGATGGAGAAACAAAGAATGAAGGGGACTAGTAAGTAATGACATAGTAGATTAGATCAAAGACTTTTGATGTTATATTCCTCCTGTGTGTGTAGAATTCCAAGGTAGAAAAATTACTACATGGCATCTTCCCAAGATCTTAACAATGTGCTCCAATAGTTGATTATTCAATCTCTATTTATTCAATTAAGGGAGAAGAAGCAAAATATTAAATCAGTAAATTCCATTGTTCATCTATTTGTAGGACTTAAAATTTCCTTACCTCTAAGCCCACTAGGTCTAATAAAAGAGCCATATATGGATAGAAAATCAGCACTTAGATGTTACAATATATGCTGTCATACAGAAAGGAGATGTTTTAATTAGATGCCAAATTTCCATGTTCTAAATTAGTGGCAATCCTCAGAACCCCTCTATTTGGTTTGGGCTTTAATTCTTTATGTTTAATTTCAAACACAGTTTCTTGCCATGCTGATACCATATGTAACAATTCCAACAAGATATGGGTTAGTGGATAAAATATGGTGCAAAAGGATATCCTTAAGGCTTTTTGTCTGGAGAAGCAGTCTCCATAGGCTTTCTCTACTTCTATGCTTTCTCCTAACATGCTCCTGTGTTTGACACAAAAAATGCCAACTTGAAAAGCACAGGAAGTTCAAGAGTATTATGCCCATTCTGAAATATGCTCACACAGGGCATTTTATAACAACACCTATGAAGTCTAAGATGTTTAATGAATCTTACCTTGTACAATTATATATAATTAAGAGTATTCATGTGTCTTGGCAGTCATTCAAATATATGACCATATCCATGTTTTCTCAACAAGATGATCAGTGTTTGGGCAATCAGAAAGCTGGAACAGATTTGGATAAAGTAGGTGAATATCAACAAAGTACATTGATGAATGCTTTTTATTTCTCCAAATAATTAACATGTATTTCTTTAAATACCCATAACTTTCAGTAAACACAACTGATATTTAAACTGTCTTAAAAGTTATTGAAAATATATTCAAGTCACATACTGTACTCTCAGTTAATTTTATGTTTACTTGCATCTAGTAAGCACTATAAAAGTTACTGAGATTTTGATTTTAGTCATCTATTTATTTCTCATTTTGTACCTCAGACATGCTACAGATTCTTTGAATAACATGCATGGAATACTCAGACCCTGAGAGCATAATACTCACAATCCAATATTGTGGAAAATGATTTGATAAGTTTAGTAACATTTTAAAAATTACCTGAGAAGAGGGATATTTGTGAATCCAAATGAATTTTTTCCCAGCTGAAAAAGAGGAAGAAAGGAAAAAAGTCTTTCTGGAGGAAGTGATAAGAGTACATTCAAGAATGTATTTTCTTGAGGCCCTTCTCTTTGTTCTTTATAACTTAAGATGTTGGAATTTTGATTCTAAAAGGGAAAGATGCTGTCTTTCTAAATTCCTCTCAAATTGCCAATTCCTCTTACTATAATCTTCTATACAAATTGCATCTTTACAGTAAGCTGTTGGAAGTTTGATTGGTATTGCATTGAACCTGTAAATGAATTTGGGTAGAATTGACATCAGAACAACATGTAGCCTTCCAATCCATGAACATGGAATGTGCTTCCATTTTTTAGACCTCTGTTGATTCTTATTAGCAATGTTTTGTAGTTTTCTGGATATAGATCCTCTACATCTTTTATTATGTTTATACTTAGGTATATGATCCTTTTAGTTACTATAAATGAATTTTTTTCTTGTTATCCTTCTCACATAGCTCATTACCAATATATAAAAAAAACTTGACTTTTGCATGTTGATATTTTGTCTTGTTACTTTGTTGGATTCATTTATTAACTTAGTAGCTTTGCTGTAGATTTTTTGGGGTTTTCTATATATAGGATTAGGTCATCTGCAAATAGGAAAGTTTTGCTTCTTCCTTTACAATGTGCATGCCTTTTATTTTGTATTCTTGCCTAACTACTCTGGCTAGAACTTCCAGTACAATGTTGGATAACAGTGATCACAGTGCACATTTTTGTCTTTTTCCAGCTCTTAGAAGGAAAGCTTTCAGCCATTCACCATTGTGTATAATGTACATTGTGAGTTTTTTGCATATGCCCTTTATCACCTTGAGAAAGTTTCCTCCTAGTCCTATGTTTCTAAGTGGTTTTATCAAGAAAAGAAGTTGAGTTTTGACAAACGCCTTTTCTGTATCCATTGAGATGCTCATGTGAGATTCCCCCCCTTGCTTTGTTGATATGGTGTACTACATTAATTGATTTTCTTTTGTTAAACCACCCTTGCATACCTGAAATAAAACCCACTTGGCCACGGTTTATAATTATTTTGATGTACTATAGGAACTGATTTCCACATAGAAGGAGGTATGTAGTTTGCCCATATGTTTAATTTTTTGAAAAGTTTTAATAGACCCAAGTGAGGGGGATGTGAATCAGAATGGACCAGTGGGGGAGGACAGAATTTTCCTGCCTGACATTTTTCTGTTTCTTTGATTCAGTGGTGGTGGAGTCCTTTTCCAGTCTCTATAGTCTTGCAGAGTTCTAAACAAATGGAATTTGTCATTTTATTTGACAAATCTCTGGGAAGGCTTTATCAGCCTTGTTGATGATGTCACTGGAATTATTCTTTTTGACTAATTAAGTCTTCAATTTTCACTTTAAGATCTTCAACAAGTAGAGTAAGAAAATCCTGCTTATTGTTGAAGGCAATTCCTTGGCTGATTGTAGATATTATCAGCTATAGATTCTATCAACTCACTAATGATTTAAATTCATCTATATAATACTCTCACAGTAATAAATCATTGTTTCTTAAACAAACAAGATAACAAATCCTAGCTAACTTGACACAAGAAATTAACCACCACACCCATATTAAAGTTATTATAATTCTGCTGCAAGAACTCAGAAAAAAAGACATAAAAGTGTTGAAATATATAGATATTTAGCTTGCTATTTGACTTAATAAGCATAAGTTTTGAAATGAGAATGGTGAGTTAGCTGTACCCTTGACTGGTCTCATTTTCAGTACAGCTCTCTAGATTAAGTGCTTTGGCATATTTTCATATTGTTCCAGGGTTAATTTTAGGGATTTTTCATGTAAGACCTAAAAAGAAGCTAACTATTTATACACTAGTGCTCAACTGAAGAATCAGCCATTTGTTACAATGCGAGTGAAAATCTTGGTTATTTTAGGTCATTAAGAAATGATATGTCAGTCACTAATGTGGACTTTTTCTAAGATATTTTTCAGGACAAGTTTTGACTTGCAAAAAATTTCACTTTATGTGACTTTAATCCCAACTATAGTTAATATCTTTTCAGTTCTGTTGATTTTTCCATTACTGTTCACTCAAAATAATCCTGATTCCATTATATTAGATTGCTACATTATAGAAGATTTTTGAGAAAAAAGAGGGTTGTTTTAAAATTTTCTGTGAAAGTTGTCCTTTCCTTTAAAATTTTCCCATTTAGAAATATATAGTTATTTTACTACTGCCTTTTGCATTTTTGACTCCTTTTCCTTCCGCTCCTACACTGTGATAATTTTAATGCTGCATTTTCTATGGGTTTAAACATTGATAAATTGATTATTTTGTCCTCAAACCACCAGGGAATTGTGTAAGTTTTTTAATGGTGCACAGCAAATTACTACATATAACATTTATCATCTCAGGATTTGCAAGTAAAGAGTCTTGGCTACAGCTTAGCTGGGTCCTCTATGCAGGTCTCATAGAGCTACAATCAAGTTGTCAGCTGCTCTGTATTCTTATCTAGAGGCTTCACTGGGGAAGGATCTTCTTTCAAACATGTGTGGGTCAATGCTATTATTCATTTCTAAGTGGCTTTAAGACTGAGGACCCCAATTTTTCTAGCTATCAGCTGGAGGCCACTCTCAGCCCCTATAGATTTTCCATGGTTATTAGATGCCTCCTGCAGTTCCTTCCCACATGGAATCTTCAAAGCCATAAAGGGAGTCTATCTCTAGTTGTCTAAGGTGCTGTCTTATGTAATAATCATGGGAGTGATATCCCATCACTTTGCTTATTTAGAAGCAAATCACAATTGCAGCCTGCACTCAAGAGGAGGTAATTACACAAAGGTCTAAATGCCAAGTTGGTGATATCATTGATGGTTGCCTTAGGGTCTGTCTTTCATAGGAACCACATGGTCAAAACTTGAGTTTTGTTTGAGGATAACAAGTAGTCTGAGAGACTGTTTGCACCTGCATAATACTGACAAGCTCCACATAGATACATTAGTAAATCTTTTCTCTAACTTCCCTCAACACCTCTGGAATGACAGAAGTTATGAAGTTGATATAAAGTCACTGAAATTCTTTGTGCCTATTTTTTCACACCAGAATCACCTGGGAAACTTGCTAAAAAAACCAAAGCCAATGATAAAAAAATCTGATGAATTTGGCTACATCAGTACATACAATGAGGGATCAAGTGGGGCATTCAGGTCTCAAAGATAACCAAAAAAGTGCTTTGCAGCAGCATATATTACAATACTTGGTAAACATGATAGGACCCAGCAAATGTAGTGGTGTATTTGGTCAATTCGCTGATATGGAGCATGTATTACCTCAAATAACCCATGATAAGTAGTAGTTGGGTCAACAGATTATCTCCAAAGGGATAATTGCAGCAGCTGTGGTAGGTCTATCTGGAGGTTATAGTGGTACTGAGGGGGGAATAATAGGGGTTGTGTGGTGGTTTGAAATCATATGTACCCCAGAAAAACATTTTCTCAAATGTAATCCATTTGTGGGTGTAAATCCATTGTAAATAGGACCTTTTGAAAAGATTAATTTAGTTAAGGTGTGTCCCACCTCAGTTGGGAATGGTCTTAAACCTAGTTCTGGAGTCCTTTATAAGAGAATGAAATTCAGACAGGAAGAAAGACAGAGGAAGCAAGAAGGAAAGATAGAAACTGGAAGAGAATGAAGAGAAAAGGAGATGCTACCATGTGCCCTGCCATGTAACAGAGAAACCAGGGATCACAGGCAGCCAACCCCCGAATACCACACTCTTAGAGAAGAAAGCATTGTCTTGATAGTGTTTTCATTTGGAAGTTTTCCTGGTATCAAAACCATGAGCAAATAAATTCCCATTGTTTAACTCTTTGTTTTTCATAGTAATTGCTTAAGCAATCTGAGAAATTTAAAACAGGTGGTTTTAAGGCACAGCAGAGATGGGATGCATAAACAGAAGTGGCAGCAGTCCCTAGTAGAAGTGGGGAAGGCTGGCAGAATTTTTATGTGAATACATGAGATTGTTCTAGGAATTCTCATAAACAACTCAAAGAGGCTTTAAAAGTAACTAGGATCCTGTAGCTGATGACAGAACAGTGAAACTGAGTTTCTACTGTCACTCTGGTCCCATTGTAAGCACTAGACAGGTATGACCTGTGGATTTATGATCTCATTCAAGATGATGTCCCTGAGCCATTAGAAAAGATACAATTATGCCCATTCATATGTTAAAGAAGAAGGAAAGGTAAATTGTATGCTAATGATTTCAGTATTCTTTAAAGTTAAAATTTAAAATTTCCAGCCCCCAAATTTAACCCTATGTGTGCTAGATCATATAGAAGGCTGCAACAATAGTTCCCATCCCATATGCTCTTTTATAAAGTGATCTTGCCACTCTAATCAAGAGTGAAGTCCATTTCCCCTCCCTTTGAGTATGTGCTGGCCCTGTTATTACTTTGACCAATAGAGCATGGTGGAAGTGATGTCCTAGGCTTTTAGTTCTCTGAATCTCTGAAGTAAGGCAGCCACCATGTAAGAAGACAGACTTTCCTGAGACTGCCATGCTATGAGGAAAGCCAAGATAGACTCATGGAGAAACCATAAAACAGCCAGCCCCTTGCTGTTCCAGTCATCTCATCTGAGGCATCTGACATGTAACAAAAAAAAAATCATCTATGATATTTGAGCCACAACAGATACCACATGGAGCAGAGATAAACCATCCCCCAGTGAGCCCTGCACAAATTGCATAGCCATGAACAAATGAACGATTATCACTATTAAAAGCCATGTTTTGAGGGCTGTGGAATAGATAACTGAAATGCTCTGCTACAAGAACAATTCATATGTCTAAGGATTCACTCATATAATAAACATGTACTGATTTGTTAAATGTTTAATAACCATGTGTTATCTGCGGAGGATACAAAGATGAATAAGATCCAGTCTGGATGATCAAGGCCCTCAAAAATTAGTGAGGAGTAGGGCGGCTGTCGTGGCTCAGCAGGCAGAGCTCCGACCTGCCATGCTGGAGGTCTGGAATTCGATCCCTGGTGCCTCCTGCCCATATGCAAATTAAAAAAAAATTAGTGAGGAGTGATTGGGGAAAGAGATATTTAAACAAGTGATTTCAACAAAATATGATAAAAACAAAACAGTGTAAAAATATATAGTGATATACTTCAGAGAGATTGCATGATGTGAATATGTTACAATAAAATTGCATTAAAAAGGAAATATGTTGCAAGTGCCATGGAAACAAAGTGGAGTGAGGGTGAAAGGAAAACATCATAATGGTGATATTTTGAACTAAATCTTGAAAGAGTAATAGTGTTTGACTATTGTCTTTGAGAGTATTTAATTTGGTTAAGACTTATGTCCAATATTTACATATTAGCTGTCTATTTGGGATACAAATATAATTACAAATGAGTTTAGACTTTGGTGCAACAGAAGCCCACAAATAGATACAAATATAATAAAAGAATATGGAGAAAGAATGGAAATACTGAAAAGGATCATTAAAATATAAAATGATTGAATCAGAATTTTAGTGACCACAGACATAATCCTTTGTTCTATAAGTGAGAAAATTTACAGCTTGAAAGATAGAATTGCCCTATGCAAAAACATTTGCAATTGGCAGTCTTTTTGATTCAAATCAATATTCATGTGGTAATACTGTGCATATACTAGGCATTCCATTATTGCATGTTAGGATACTAATTGAGATATAAATTTTTTGATAATGTAAATTTATTTTAGAAAAGGATATAATCTGTGAATGTTAGTCATAACTATCACCAGGGATCACAAATATTTGATTGCAGTGGTTTCCTTAGAGATTTCAAGATCATAAATTCCTCCAGTGCAGGGGCTGTTTGTATACTGGGATGAAAATCTCTAACCTGAGCCTCATTTGTAAAATGGAGACATTATAGTCTGCTCTGCCTACACTCAAAGAGGGTCTTATGGATAATATGATATAATTTATACACAAGTTCTTTGGAATCTGAAAGGCAGCACTATGAAAGTGTGTGGGGAAAATTTTGAACCTGTGAATTGTGTCCCTCTTCAATTTACTGTGTAGTATGCATGGTCTTCACTACACTTTTTAGTTTATAACAAACTTATAAAAATATAAAATCAATATGTTTTCAAAAATAATCCATTTATGCAATAGTGAGGGAGTCCCTTTTGTGTATAAACTTGTTTCTTTCCTCTTGATAGGGCTAATTTTCATAATAATATTAGGTTGGAGAGATTGCTTCATTATTTTAATGAGATATAATTTTCATATGCTACTGTTTTAACAAACATGTATGTGCTGGTTTGAAATGATGTTTGGACCCTAGAAAAGCCATGTTTTGATCAAAATCTCATTTTGTAAAGGCAGAATAATCTCTATTCAATATTGTATGTTTGAAACTGTAATCAGATCATCTCCCTGGAGATGTGATTTAAACAAGAGTCATTGTTAGGTTGGATTAGGTGATGACAAATCTCCACCTATTTGGGTGGGTCTTGATAAATTTCTAGAGCCCTATAAAAGAGGAAACATTCTGGAAAATGAAAGAGATTCAGAGAGAGTAGAGCAGAATGACATAGCCATGAGAAGCAGAGTCTGCCAGCCAGTGACCCTTGGAGATGAAGAAGGAAAATGCCTCCTGGGGAGCTTCATGAAAAAGGAAACCAGGAGAAGAAGCTAGCAGATGATACCATGTTCACCATGTGCCTTTCCAGATGAGAGAGAAACCTTGACTGTGTTCACCACTTGCCTTCTCACTAGAGAGGGAGACCCTGAAATTCATCGGCCTTCTTAAACCAAGGTATTTTTCCATGGGTACCTTAGATTGGATATTTCTATATACTTGCTTTTATTGGGACATTTTCTGGGCCTTAGAACTGTAAACTAGCAATTTAGTAAATTCTCCTATTAAAAGCCATTCCATTTCTGGTATATTACATTCCAGCAGCTAGCAAACTAGAACAACATATATCACTGCAATCAAGATACTAGAACTGTTTCATAATATGTCCCACTACCCTAAAATTCCTCAAATTGCTTTGCAATCAATTACTCCCTCCCACACAAGTTCAAGCCACCACTGATCTGTTTTCTTATCTATAGTTTTGCTTTACCCAGAATGTCATATAAGTGGAATCTGACTTCTTTTGTTAGCCTAATGCATTTGAGATTCATCCATTGTGTTACATGTATCAGTTTGTTCCTTTTTTAATGTAGTGTAGTATTCCATTGTATGGGTAGATCACATTTTATTTTTCTATTCATTGGGGAAGGATATTTGTGTTTTTTTAATAAAAATAAGTAAGTCAGGTACACATAAACATTTCTGTACAGGTTTTTATGTGAACCTGTTTCTATTTCATATGGGTAAATACTTAGAAGTGGAATTAGCCGGCTGAATGGAGAGTGTATGTTTACCTTGTAAGCTTTATATAAAAGAGTAGATTGCTGTTTTTCAATTATGTAAGTTTATTTTAGAAAAGGACATAATCTGTGAAAGGTAGTCATAACTATCAACAAAGATCATAAGTACTTGGATTGCACTGGTTTCATTAGAGATCTCAAAATCATGAGTTCCTCCAGAGCAGGAGATCTTTAGCACTTTTTTTATAACTTCTTTGTTGTGTACTATAACATATATACAAAGCAAAGAAATAAAAAAGCAATAGTTTTCAAAGCACTCTTCAACAAGTGGTTACAGGAGAGATCCCAGAGTTTCTCATGGCTATCATATACTCCTTTAATATTTTCCCTTCTAGCTGCTCCAGAATATAAGAGGCTAAATGGCTTAAATATTTTTTATCACCAGAATTGATGTTTTTTCCCCTCTTTTTTGTGAAAAATAACATATATACAAAAACGCTATAAATTTCAAAGCACAGCACCACTATTAGTTGTAGAATATATTTCAGAGTTTGTTATGGGTTACAATTCCATAATTTTAGGGTTTTTTTTATTTCTAGCTGCTCTTAGGTACTGGAGGCTATAAAAAATATTAGTATAATGATTCAGCACTCATAACACATTTGTTAAATCTGACCTTCTCTGTATAACTACATAATCACCTTTGATTTTTCTCCCACTCTTTAGGGGTATTTTTCTAAATTTTTCATGTTGGAGGGGAATGTAAATAATATGGGAAAGGGGGATGGAACTAATTGATGTTCTGGAAGGGCTGTCTCCTCTACACTTCAGGACTTATCAGGTACAGGGACCCATCTGGAGGTTGTAGATTCCTGGCAAGTTACCTTAGTGCATAGAACTTTTGTAGAATATTACATAATGCTCTAGGTATAATTTATGGTTGGGAGAAATGGTTCTGATTGGGGGTTGACAAGTTATAAGAGATTGCAATGTCTAACTGAAGCATGCATAGGTGTGGCCTCCAGTGTATTCTCTCAACTCTACTTGAACACTCTCAGCCACTGATAACTTATTTGTTATGCTTCTTCCCCTCTCTTTGGTCATGATGGCATTGTTGATTCTATGGTAGCCAAGGCCAAGCTTATCCTTGGAGGTCATCTCCCATGCTCTCAGGAAGATTTTCATCCTTGGATGTCACGTCCCATATAGAGGGGAAGACAATGATTTCACTGCACAGCTAGACTTAGGGAGAGGAAAGCCACATCTGAGCAACAAAAGAAGTCCTCCAAGGTAACTCCCAGGCATACCTCTAAGTATGCTAAGCTTCTCTGCTACATACATAAGCTTCACAAGAGCAAGCCCCAAGAGTGAAGGCTTGGTCTATTGATTTGTATGTCCCTAATGTTCAGAACAGTATTCTGGGTTTCCCTGATGGTAAAATTTAACAGTTCCATAATAATTTTTCTTCCAGCTTTCAAGGGACTTTGGCAATACTTTTTGATTATCTGTTAATATACTTGGGGTATATCCAGGCATTACAGTAAGCTATACAAGATTAAAGTGTATCATTCTAATTCTGGGTTCCCTGTGTGTGGATTGTTTGAATGATCTATCCAGACAGATTGAGTTAGACTCTGTGCTACAGAAAACCTAGGTTTTAGATATAATAAAACTTTATTTCTTTGGTCTCAAAGGGTAGGTGAAGTTCTAAAATACATGCAATGTCTTCCTTACTCTTTTATTCTGAATCACCTTAATCCTAACCAATTGGCTTCATTCTTATCTCTAAATACCAGGTGATACATATATAAAACAGCCCCTCAAAATCCAGAAATAACAATTACCAGTCTGGACAAAATGTGACTGCTATAGGAGTTTACAATCTAGGTCCCAGTTTTCTTATAAGTATTTTCTAAATGAAATCATGCAATATTTGCTCTTTTGTTTCCAGTTTATTTTGCCTCACCAAATGTCACCCATGTTCATTCATATTATTGCATGACTCACACCTTCATTTCTTTTTGTACCAGCATCATATTCCATCATGGGTTTACCTCATTGTTCACCAACCTATTTCTCAGTCAGTGCATCTTTCAGCCACCTCTATCTACAGTGCCTCATGTATAATGTTCAAAGTCAACAGTCCAGCAACACTTTCAATGTTGATTTCATTATTCCCAAGAGAAAGATAGCCAATAAATATACCCTCACCAAACAGAATTTCCAAAACTCCCCCAAACTCTTTTCCTTCCCCCCATTATGTACCCCTAGTAATGTTGCTGCATTGTTGATGTTTTCCTGTTAAACATAGCCCAGAGAATGCAATGTCATTTTCCCTCATACTCCAAAATTATACACTTCTTGTACAAGATTCATACCTTTGCAGTAGTTCATGCAATAACTTATTTACATTTGTAGGGTTAATTGGTGAGACACATGAGTCTATACAATACCTTTCAATCATGTTCACCTTGAAAATGTTAATATTACTTACAGACTCAAAGTGAATTGTCTTTAGTTCTTCTATTACCTTACAATTAAGTTCAACCTCATTAGCAAACTGTTCACCCTCCTCAGATTTCCATGTATCTGTAAGTCCCCTATATTCTGTATTGTAAGCCCCTGATTTTACTTTTTCCTTAGTCATAAAAGTGAATCCTACAGTATCTGTTTTTTTGTGTGTGTCTGCCTTATTTCACTCAGCATTATGTCCTCAAGACTCATCCGTCTTATCATGTGGTTCAGAAACTCATTTCATCTTACTGCTGCATAATATTCCATTATATGTATATACTACATTTTATTAATACACTCATCTGTTGGTGGGCATTTAGATTGTTTCCTTCTTTTAGTGATTGTGAATAGTGCAACTATGAACATTGGTGTGCAAGTCTCCATTTGGCAGATTACTTTTTGAAATGAGAACAACTAAGATCAGATATCACACCTGTGCTGGTTTGAAAGGATGTATGGACCCTGTATGGTTATTTAAGTAAATATATGGTTATTTAAGTAAAACCATATTTAACTTAAAATCCATTTCATAGAGGCAGAATAATCTCTATTTAATAATGTATGTAATTAGATCATCTCCCTGGAGATGTAACCTAATTAAGAGTGGTTGTTAAACTGGATTAGGGGAAATGTGTCTCCACCCATTTGGGTGGGTCTTGATTGGAGTCCTATAAAAGAGGAAACATTTTGGAGAATAAGAGATTCAGAAAGAGCAGAGCAGAACAACATTGCCATGAGAAGCGGAGTCCACTGGCCAGTGACCTTTGAAGATGAAGAAGGAACATGCATCCCAAGAAGCCTCATTAAACAGGAAGCCAGGAGAAGAAGCTAGCAGATGATGTCATGTTCACCACATGCCCTTCCAGATGAGAGAGGAATCCTGATCGTGTTCACCATGTGCCTTTCCAGATGAGAGAGAAACTCTGATTGCATTCATCATGTGCCCTTCCACTTGAGAAAGAAACCCTGAACTTCATCGGCCTTCTTGAACCAAGGTATCTTTCCCTGTATGCCTTAGATTGGACATTCCTATAGCCTTGCTTTAATTGGGACATTTTCTCAGCCTTAGAACTGTAAACTACCAACTTATTTAATTCCCTTTTTTAGAAGCTGTTCCATTTCTGGTATATTGTATTCCAGCACCTAGCAAACTAGAACAATACCCATTCTTGATCACAAATGAGGGATGTGCCTAGTCAGTGGAGATGGGATGTAAAAGTCAAGACCTCATGTGCCAAGTCTAACTTGTCATCCAGTTCTGTAAAATCAATACTAACTTCCTCCAGCATCACATCCTCATGTTTCAGAAGAGGTGTGACAACATTAGCATGTTTACTGTGCTGTGAGGACCTCTTATGATTTCTGTTATTTTTCTTGGTTTATCAGGCAAAATGGCTCATCTGAGGATCAGTGGTCATGCTATCCTAGGAACAGCAGTAGTAGGCAGACCTTCACTAATTACGTTGCCTATTAACTCTTTCTTTTCCTTTCACCTGGCAGGAAAGATGGAGCATTTGGGATAATAGCAATAAACTAAAAGGATAAATTATATAGCTCTGGATAATAGGATTTTGGTTCTTTACTCTGTCATCCCTGAGTATAATTAAAATAATAGTTATTTGGGGCTAGAGAGAAGCACTTAATCCTCCCTACAGTGTCACATTTCTTTTGTTCTGTGCCTAAAACATGCAACATGCAAAGATGACTGTTATTATTAACTGTTAACTGATGAATAAATGCTATTAGAGCAGAACAGAGTCATGAATAATCCCCCCAAGGTAATAATAATAATAATAATAATAATAATAATAATAATAATAATAATAATAAAAGTTCTATTTGGTTTTGAAATATAGTAAATTCATTTACAAAAACAGTTTATTTCTCTTCTTAATTAAGTTTTCCATAGTCTAATATAATACTAGGTTTGCTTCTCCTAAACTCATGGGAAGATGGCAAAGAAATACATACAAGGGACATATTATTTACATTATTAAGCATGGAGAAACCACCCTGGGGTCAGAAAGCTAATTCATACAAATATCAAGACTTGTGTGTGAAAGGAACTAGGAGAAAGATTTGCAGTAACCAAATAGGAGATACTTAGTCAAGATTTAGGCAGGATGAGTGAGATGCTACAACAAAATGGTACCATCTTTCTGCAAACTGCCTTTGGTCAAGAGTCAAAGGAAGACTGAGTTGAGAAGGGGCATACCAAAGAAGAATAGGGGAAGAGTGGATTTGTTGAAGTAAAGTGGATTTCCAGCTTCATATAAAAATGAATTTTTCTACCAATTGAGCTGCTCATTGAGAAAAGGTGGCCCTTCTCTTTCTAAGCCAATTTGGCAGGTGAACTCACTGCCCTGGACATGAGAACATGACTCCCAGGGGAGTAAATCTCCCTGGCAATGTGTGACAGAAGTATTGAGATTCACCAGAATTCAGCATCATGGGATTAAGAAAGCCTTCATGACTGAAATGGAGAAGAGAGAAATGAGACAAAATAAAGATTTAGTTGCTGAGAGATTTCAAACTGAGTCAGAAGATTATACTGGAGGTTATTCTTACACATTATATGAATATCCCTTTTTAGTTTATGGCATATTGGAGTAGCTGGAGGATGTACCTGAAACTGTTGAGTTGCATAGCTGCCTTGATTCTTAAAGATGATTATATAAAGTTACAACTTTTACCGTGTGACTGTGGGATTCTGAAAACCTTGTGTCTGTTGCTCCTTTTATCCCAGGTATGGACAGATCAATAAAAAAATATTGATAATGAATAAATAAATAATTGGGGAGATAAGGGGTAAAATAAATCAGGTAGATTGAAACATTAATGGTCAATGAGAGAGAGGGTAAAGGGTATAGGATGTATGAGTTTTTTCTTTCTTCTTTTTGTTTCTTTTTCTGGAGTGAGGCAAATATTCTAAAAATGATCATCATGTGTGTTGATGAACATACAACTATGTGATGATATTGTGAGTCACTGTATGCCATGTATGGACTGAGTGTGAAGATTTGTCAATAAAAATATTTTAAAAAAAGAAACAAAAAAATGCAGCCTGTGTGTCTGGGTGCTCCCCATCTTTGGCTGGGTTTAAATTAGAAATGTAGTGATGATTTGCACACTTCATTTAGGAAATCTTTATTAAAAGTTTACTCTGTACAAGATACCATGTGACTATGAAGAGAAATCAGGACTGAGTCTGTTCTGGTTTTGAAATCTTTAATATCCATACACATACCCTGGAGATCTTGTTAGGATACATATCCTGTCTCTGTTAAGTCTGGATGGGGCCTCACATTCTGCATTTCTAACCAGATCCCATGTGACTTGAACCGTGTTGAACTGTGAAACACCTGTGAGCAGCAAAGGTTTCTGGTAGGAAAATGAGACATGCACATAATTATAATAAAATGTAGTAATTAGTAAATACTATAGAAGTCCCATTAACTATCAGTAAAAAGCTAGGGTGGTCTTTGCCCCTTTATGCAACTAGTGTTTCTCCACGTTTTTATTAATGCTCTTTCTTTAATATTATTCCTTCTGAGGCTACTGTTGCACTTGCTGTTTCTTAGGAAAGCCTTTTTTTTCCCTCTCCTTGGACTAATATTTTACTTATTTTTCAAGGTCATTTCTAATCACTCCTTGAAGTCTTCCTAGGGGCCTCAGTTGGTTACTGCTATTTCCCTTGTTGCTTCCTACACTATTCAACTTAAACCTCGAGCAATAACCAATATTTCTTTCTGCCTGTAAGTTGACGCCCTTTTATTTATTCCCTATAGGACTCCACCTCCCAGGGGTCACTTATCACTAAGAGTAGGGCCAGAAAATGTTTTGGGAAATATGAAGACAGGCAGAAGGCAGCCCAGATCCTCCCAGTCCTGAGGACAAAGGGCGCCTGCCCAGTGTCAGTCAGGGGCCCTACTCTCCTCCCATCAGGCACATGGGCCCAACCCACCAACAGTTCCCAACACAGTCTCTCCAGGTGCGCGGACCTGCCGGGCGTTCCCGGGATCCCGGGGTTGGGGGCAGGGAGTCCCAGCCTAGGGCGGGGCTGCGCACCGGTGCACACCAGGGAGGCCAAGGCAGCCGCAGTGGCAAGAGAGGTAGGTGGGAAGGCGCTGTAGGGAGGCGGCCACAGGGAACCCACCAGGGCAGGTCCTACACAGGGGGACTTGTAGCTATTTTATGAGGAAACCTGGATCACTGGGGGGGGCTTCAGTTTAAATTACTTTATTGGTAGTCTCATCTACAGAATTTAGGGTTTGTAGATGAGGGCAGTGAAACTAGGGTCGCGGATCTGTTCTGAAAGCCGGTTTCCTGAGAAGGAGGCTGTGAGGGGATGAGGGATTTCCAGGAGCTTCTGGAAGCCTGTAAGGGAGGGAGTCCTGGGTTCCACTTGGGTGGGGATTCCCCGGCCCCACTCAGTCTCGGGTGTAGGGCCTGGGTAAGATGAACACCTGACGTGGTCTCTGGTTGTCTCCCGTCCTAGGTCGTTCCCAGCAGCAGGTGACCCCTGACTCGACCTGCAGATATTGGGGAATGCCACCAGCGACCAGTTGCCCGGGAGCACCCTGCACCAAGACTGCACGCAGTGAGGATGCCTGCGGCCATGTCCTGGGCAAGGAGCACAAGATCTTGGTGGGACACACAGACGACCCCAATGCCTTCGGCCTGACCAGGCTCTTAGTTAGGCACCTTCAGTTGGTGGCGACGCTGCAGTGCCATGGTTCCTCTTCTGTTTCTTGGTTGTTCATCACATTAATCTAGGTTAAGGGCTTTTTTAATCAAAGAAATATTCTTGCAACTCATAAAGAGGTGGATATCTTATTTTCCTGATTTTCTGACTTATCTGCTGGCCACGTTTTTAGGATGAGGTTTAACAGACCCCCACACAATCCTTGGTTCTTCTAACGGGTCTGGGGCCTTCTTCTTGAGTATTGCTGAATTATATAGATTGTAAGCCCTCCTGGAAGACTTTGAAGGGTCGGTTGCCAGAGCTGCTGACCAGAGGTGACAGTTCTCTCACATTTACCCTGAGGAAGAAAAATGAATTTCTCTTTCCTGAAAAATTCTATGTATCAGTATCATTGTTGTCCTTCTAAGAGCTCAGCATCTCTATTCCTCCTCCCCTTTGGCATGTCTCTGAGCTGGAAACACTTGCTCATTTGAATACTTTATCCCTATTACAGAACAATAAAGGACATCCTTTGGTGACTGTCCCGTTTTCATCCTATGCCTTATCTACTATGCTTCTTCCACATCAAAATCAGGATATTAGCAATTCTCAATTTCCCTGTAGTAACTCAAAGTGTTGCCATGGCTGGAAAAGACAACCCACAGCTTCCCTGAAGATAGTGCTCTCAAGTCCAAGGAAGGTGGTGACAGCCTACAGAAAATGCAGAGCTGACAACAATGTGCTTACCATCGTAATGCTCTATTCCTTTTAGATTCTTTAGCATTATATATATATTTAATTCATCCAGCTAGACAACTGGGGTGAAATAGTAAAATGGAAGGGTTGCGGAGATTGGAAGGTGTTTGATGATTCTTACCACCTCATCACTTCCCACCAAACTGGGCTTTCAGAGAGTAATTAGAATGTTACTCTGCATTTGTAGTATCTGAAATTGGAGTCTGTGTTTTGCATATTTTCTTGAATCCTAATTAAGAAAATAATTAGAAAGAGAGGAAAAAGCATTTCTTGGGGTTTCTTTTCCATTCCTATCTTCTCTATCCCACCTCAGAACTCCTAAACCATTTGGGCTATCTGTAGAGCCATTTGATTATATATCTTCAAAACTTTTTCAAGGTGACCAGCCTCATTGTATTTTTAACCTTTTCCTACACTGAAACTCAAGCTTTTGTCAAACTATGGCTGCAGTAATCAGTGGCCTTAATAAAAGCCACACTTGCTTTATTAGAATTAGGTCCAATTTTGGACTTTTCTTTCTCTCATTGCAATGTTGCTATTTGTGAAATAACAGAATTGTTTTAAGTAAATCCTAAGGTCTCTTCCAAACCAAATTTTATAGTTCTGACTCTATCTGCTTCATGTCTTCCCTCAACTTTTTACTTAAACACTTTCAATTGTAGTTCTAATTGTTTTGCTTCTTGGAGGTTTTGGTGACTATTTAATTTGGAGCAAACAGACTTTTTGTGAGTCAGCTGAACTTGTATCTACTACAGAAATGTCATACATGAAAGGGCTTTACTCCTAAGCTATGTGTTAATAGTTTATGCTTTCATATTTTAAATGGAAAATCATCAGGCTGAAAAGTAACTGATAGAAAGGGTAGCTAGTGAGAGTTACATTACTTTGAATGTTAGCCTTCCTTAGTTCAATAGTTCTTAATTCCATATCTGAGAGATCACTGTAGTGAACCCCTATAAACCTGTTACCCAATTTAAACAATTGTTGAATAACTTACATCATCTATATCCTGATAGGCTCTCCCTCCACCAATTATTTTAAGGCAAATTTGAGATGTCATTGCAAATGTTATTTTATCTGTAAAAAGTTGGGGATATACATGATGATTTTTTCTTTGTTATTTTAATATAATTGCAGTATTAGTTTCTTCAAAGCTATTTAAAAATAGATTCCAAAACCTTATAGCTGAATCAGACTTGAAGTATTATTCATAGGCCTATGTAAAAATTCTCATAATTCTGGTGCTGCTAGTCAGGCAAGATTGAACTGCTTTGAGAATATATAGACGGTTTTCTCTTCAGCCAATTGGAAGTTTCTTCAATTCTTTTGCCATTTACTTTGGATTGTGTTGTTTTTTGGTGTCTCAAGGTATAATTTTGAGGAATATCAGGAGACAGTATGCAAGGTAAACTACTGCAACTGTTTTGAAAAAAAATCTCAAATGAATAAGTTATCCTTTATTTTTAACTAATATTTTATTTGGCAATCTTTAATGTAAAATTGTATGGTTTTATTTACCTATTTGCCAAAGCCATTTAACCCAGTCTTAAGAAGGGATTAGCAAACTTTTTCTGTAAAATTCCAGATAGTAAATATCTTAAACTTTACAGACCATGCAGCCTCTGTGACAACTACTCAGTTCTGTGGCTGTAAGACAAAAGCAGCTATAGAAAATGTCTAATGAAGGAGTATTTTCTCCTTTCAACATTGTCCATTAAATTTAGCAAAAACACCAGGCACATTGGCTATTTGCCAAGTTCAGATCTAAAGTTTGGTAGTGAAAAGAAACTAAGGAGTTAATTGTTTTCAGAATCCTAGAAACCTCATTTGATAGTGGAACTGCTTTTGTTAAAGGAAGCTGTATTTTTATGTTGCTCCTTGAGTCTCCAGAAATAATTAGAATACTCCTGAAATAATTAGAATACTCCTGGCATGGGTGAGCAAATATTTCACAACATTTCTCAAATTTTAAGAAAGCAGTCATCTGTTTTTTAAATTTTTAGTGTCCTTTATTCTTGTAACTTATTAGCTAAAGTGGAATTTATAAATTACTTATGAATTTTGTTGTCTCCAATTTCCACTACAGAGAGTTGCTTATATTTGTCTTTGGAAGTACATGACTGATTTGATTTTTTTTAAATGGTTTTATTGACAAAACAGCATACATACACAAATATTCTTAACATACAAACATTCCACACATGGTACACAGTGGTTCACAATATCATCACATAGTTTGTGTATTTATCATTATGATCATTTTTTTAGAACATTTGCATCACTTCAGGAAAAGAAATAAAAAGAAAAATGAAAAAGCTCATACATACCATATGAGCTCTCATTGGCCAATAGTATTTACATCTACCCAATTTATTTTAATCTTTGTTCCCCCATTGTTTATTTTTATGCCTATTTTTTCCTCATCTCTCCATACCCTAGATAAAGGGACCATCAGACACAAGGTGTTCACAATCATCTTCAAGAAAGAAGGCTATTGGAACATAGCTCTACAGTTTTGGGTACTTGCCTTTAGCCACTCAAATACACCCTAAACTGAAAAGGGATATCTATATAATGCATATGAGGAACTTCTACAATAACCTCTCAACTCTGTTTGAAATCTCTCAGCCACTGACACTTTATTTTTTCTCATTTCTCTCTTCCCCCTTTTGGTCAAGAAGTTATTGTCTGTCCCTTGATGCTGGGTCTCAGCTCATCCCAGGATTCCTGTCCCATGCTGCTGGGAGATTTACACACCTAGGACTCATGTCCCATATAGGGGAGGAGGGCAGTGGGTTCACTTGCCATGTCAGCTTAGTGAGAGAGGCCACATTGGAGCACTGAAAGAGGCTCTCTGGAGGTGACTCTTGGGCATAATTTTAAGTAGGTCTATCCTATCCTTTGCAGTAGTAAGTTTCATAGGGGCAACCCCCAAGATTGAGGTTCAGCCTATTAATTTGTTTGTCCCTACTGCCTGGGAGAGTATCAGAAATTCTCCCCATTCTCCTAAGGGGACTTTGCAAATACTTCTTTATTCAATGTCCATGATTTGATTATTTTTTACAGAACCATACTTGTCATATTCCTTCTCCTAAGGGGCATTCTGAAGCACATCACAATTGTCTTCCTATGAGTTAAATGATCAATAAACTATATATTTTTATATGTAAATATTTACATAACACTCTGAAAGGGTGAGTGATATATGCAGACTAAGAAATTAGGTTATAATTCAAACAATGCTTGAGCATAAGTCACTTGACCATTTTTGGTCCTAAATGCATTTTTTTCTATAGTTTATTTAAAATCTAATTTAGCTGCTTATTTCGGGGCTTCTTGATCCTTAGCCAAAAGCACCCTTCTTTACCCTAGAGAGGAAAGGATTCTAAGAATCCTTGCATCACAATTTATTCTAGGGATGACTTAATTCTTATTACAGCTTCCTGGGAACAAAGAGTTTGTATTGTGGCAGCAGAATTTGGAGAACCTCATAAAGCCTACACAGCAGGCTGAGCCCACTGCTATCTGCTGCTCTGAGGGAGGCAAAGGAAGTCTTCATTTCTGGGTCCTTCAACAGTTGGAGCACCAAGATTCCCCTTATCAAAACTATAAATGTTGAAGAGGACATGGAGAAATTGGGGCACTTATTCACTAATGGTAGAAATGTATAATGGTACAACCACTATGGAAGACTGTTGGGTATTTCCCTAGGAAACTAAATATCAAGTTATGTATGACCCAGCAATAGCACTACTTGGTATACACCCAGAAGAATTGAGAGCAATGACACAGACATTTGCCATCAGTTGTGTTAGTTAGGGTCTGGTGTCAACTTGGTCAGGTGAAAGTGCCTAGTTCTATTGCTGTGGACATGAGTCAATGGCACGTGAACCTCATCTGTTACTGATTACATCTGCAGTCAGCTAGGAGGCATGCCTACTGCAATGAATGATGTTTGATTTAATTGGCTGGAAGCTTAAATGAGAGAGGTCAACATAGCACAGCCCAAGCAGCCTAGCATACCTCATTTCAGCACTTGCAGCTCAGCCCAGGCCTTGGGAGATGCAGAAAGGAGTCAGCCTGAGGAAAGTTATTGGAACCCACAGGCCTGGAAGAAAGGCCAGCAGAGATCACCCTGTGCTATCCTGCATAAGAAAGAACATCAGTTGATAGTTAGGTGCCTTTCCTGTTAAGAACTAATGAAATAAGTCCCCTTTTGTTAAAAGCCAATTGATCTCTGGTGTGTTGCATTCTGGCAGCTAGCAAACTAGAACACCAATGTCTATAGCAGCATTATTCACAATCAAATGATTTGTTTATCCACTTATTTGTTCACATCAACAGATGAGTGGATAAGCAAATTATCATATATACCTATGATGGAATATTATGCAGCAGTAAGATGAAATGACATCCTGAAGCACATACGAGACAGATGAGGCTTGAGGATATAATGCTGAGTGAAATAAGCCAGACAGAAAAGGATAGATACTGTATGATTCCACTTTTATGACCATGGTAATGGTAAAACCAGAGGCTTATAATGTGGAATATAGGGGACTTAGAGATACAAACTAGAGATGGGTGAATGCTTAGCTAATGAGATTGAACTCCAATGTACAGGAATATAAAGAAGTGAAAGCAGTTCTTTTCTGGGTCTATAAGTAACATTACCACATTGAAGGTGAACAACATTGAAAAGGGTTGTATTGCCTACATGTCCCACTGATTAACACTAGAAATATAAATTAATTCTTGCAAGAACTACTTCAAAGGTATGATTCATGTACAAAGAGTGCTTAAGTCCAGGATACAGGGGGAAAACTGCAATTGCATGTTACGGGTTATGTTTAACAATGAAAACTTCAGCACTACCACAACAACAGCAGAGGTAAATAATGGGGGGGGAGTAACAGGAATTAAGAGAAAATTTAGTTTTTGTATTAGGTGAGGGTGGTTTATTGGTTTTCTTTCTCTTGGGAGCAATGAAATTATCTGAAATTGAGAGTGTTGATGGACTGTGGACTTTGGGCACTATACATGATCCCTGATGAACGCAGGTGACTGAAGGATGCACTGACTGAGAAGTAGATTGACTAACAGTGGTATATATGAAAAATATTGTGCTGCTATAAAAAAGGAGTGAAGCTGTGAGACAAGTGACAATGTGAATGAACTTGTGGGGCATTTGGTGAGGCAAAATAAGACAGAAACAAAAGAACAACAATGGTATGGCTTCCTTTTGAAAATGCTTACAAGGAAACAGGGGCCTAGATTGTAAACTTTTATAGCAGACACATATAGTCCAGAGGAGTAACTATTATTTCTAGATTTTGAGAGGCTGTTTTATATATATCTTGATATGCAGAGGTTAGAGTGAAGCTGATCAGGTTGTGGGTTAAAGTAATTTAGAACACAGGCATAAGGAAGACAATGTCTATATTTTAGAAGTACACAAACTGTTTGATACCAAAGAAAAAAGATTTATTGTTCTGGAACAAAATTTTCTACAGCACATAATCTAATCAACCTATTTATATAGTTCATTTGAACAATTGAAGCACAGGTTGCCCAGAATAAGAAATAGGTCCTTTATTCCTGTATAGCTTAATATAATGCATAGACACACCCTAGAGTATATTAAACAGATAATCAAAAAGTATTGGTGGGCTGGTCATGGTGGATCAGCAGGCAGACTTCTTGCCTGCCATGCTGGAAGCCTGGGTTTGGTTCCCAGTGCCTGCCCATGTAAAAAAAAAGTATTGGTAAAGTCCTTTAGGGATGGGAGAAAAATTATGGAACCATTAAACTTTACCATCAGGAAATCCCCTGATACAAACTATGGGTATGCTCAAATCAGTAGGCCATGTCCTTGATCTTGAGGCTTACTCTTGTGAAGCTTATGTAGGTAGCAGAGAAGCTTAGCCCACCCATAGGTATGCCTTAGAGTTACTCTTTTTTTTTTTTACATGGGCAGGCACCAGGAATCGAACTTAGGTCCTCGGGCATGGCAGACAAGCATTCTTGCCTGCTGAGTCACCATGGCTCATCCCTTAGAGTTACTCTTGGAGGACCTTTTGTGTTGCTCAGATGTGCCCTCATTCTCTCTTAGCCCAACATTGGAACTGAAATCAATGCCCTCCCCCCTACATGGGATATGACATCCAGGGGTGAAGGTCTTCCTGGCAACATGGGAGATGACTCCCAGGGATGAATCAAGCCCTGGCACCATGGGATCAACAATTCCATACTGACCAAAAGTGGGGGGAAATGTAACTAATAAAGTATCAGTGGCAGAGAGAGTTCAAATAGAGTCAAGGGGCTTTTCTGGAGGTTGCTCTTATGCAAGCTTTAGTTATACATTGCAACCTATCATAACCTACCAAACCCCAACCAGGACCATTCCAGTCAAATCTAAAGAACACCTAGGGCAATATATAAAATTCCACAAGCTTCCATGCACTAGTGTAACTTTCTAGAAACCTACAAACTCCAGATAGGTCCCTGGATCAGATACATTCAGAAAACCTAGAGGGCCCAGCCTCTCCAGAACATCAGATAGTTCCATCTCCCTACCCCATATAAGTCACAGACCCTTCCAACATGAAAAAGTTAGAATGGCCATAGCCCAAATACCCCTAAAGAGAGGAATAGAAAGAGCAAAGGTGATGGTGGAGTTATACAGAGAAGATACATTTTAGCAAATGAATATGATTGCTGAATCATCAAATTGATATGTCTTTTAGTTGCTAGTGTCTTAGTGCAGCTAGAAATAAAAACCTAAAATTGTGGAATTGTAACCCATGTCAAACTCTGAAATATGTTCTACAACTAATTGTAATGCTGTGGTTTGAAATTTATTGCTTTTTTGTGTATATGGCATTTTTCACAAAAAAAAGAAAAAAAGTCAATTGTGATGATTAAAAAAAATTTATGCCTTCTAGCCTCCTATATTCTGGAGCAGCTAGAAGGAAACATTTCAGAAGATTGTGTGGTAGCCCATGACAAACTTAGATCTGTCCTATAACTTCTTGTTGAGGAGTGCTTTGAAAACTATTGCTTTTTTTATTTCTTTGCTTTTTAAAAAAAATATGTTATACTATTCAATAAAAAAGTAAAAGCCTGATGATCCCCCTTACCAAGAGTTTAAAACAAGCCACTTGATAGAGTCTACTCCCACACATTAGTTAAGAACTACAGTTGCTGGCAAATACATGAACAAGGTGATAAAGAAAGGGAGAACAGCTTTATAAACTATTTTTTACTCCACAGGGTACAAAAGCATAGGAATGTGGGAAATCATTGGTATGTTATAATACCATGACTTCGTTTTCATGAGTGAATTTTAGCTGGATTCTCTTCTCTACCTTCTGGGAACTCTTTAGAACATGCCCTTTTCTGTGACCACTTACTATATTTGTGGCATTTTTCAACTTCATAGTAAGTCAAAGATGCTTTACCACTTAGAATATCATTGCCTCAGAAGGAGTTATAAATTGTTGTGGGTATATTCTTTGGAATTTTGTTTCTGTGCTTTGTGGAACATCCATTTTGTGCTTGCAGATGTCTTCCTAATTGACTTGTCCAGCTGCTCTGACTTTTGCTCTAAAGGCAAAATATTTTAAGAAGTTCTAGGTAGTAATACTATTTGTCACTTGTAGAGCGATAATGAGTTACTTAATTGGTTAAAAGAATGTCCCTTTGTATGTAGGTGATATTACAGAAAAGGTTCACCAAAATGTGGAGTGGCAGTTCTATATTCTGGGCCTATCTTTTACTTTTTCTAATATTTTTACTGACAAATCTTTACTCACATACAGTACATTCTGATGTAAAACAAATGGCTTACAATATCATCACATAGCTGTGTATTCATCACCATGATCATTTTTAGAACATTTGGATCACTCCAGAAAAAGAAAAAAAACATATATCCAACTCCCCTTACCCCTCCTTTTCATTGACAAATTTCTTATACCCCTTATCCCCCTATTATTTATTTATTTTTTATCCATACTTTTTTATTCATCTGTCAATGCTCTGGATAAAAGGAGCATCTAGACCTAAGATTTTCACAATCACACTGTCACATTGTAAAAGTTATATATCATTATATAATCATCTGTAAGAATCAAGGCTTCTACCTTTTATCTTGTTTAAACATATAAGGGATCTATTTTACTAAAGCAGAATAGTTGTACCATTTAAAATGGTTTGTAAGCCATTTTACGTTATCCATGTCTCTATGATTTTTTCCCACACATTAGTTAAGGACTACAGATGCTGGCAAATACATGTACAAGGTGATAAAGAAAGGGAGAACAGCTTTATAAACTAATTTTTACTCCAGGGGGTACAAAAGCATAGGAATGTGGGAAATCATTGGTATGTTATAATATCATATGGCTTTTACATCTTTTTCTAATAGGACCTTGCCTGTTTGACTCTGTTTTCTTCTGTAGCCATATTGACATTTTTGCCATCCTGGACTTCCATGAGGGACAGCACCAGTATAAGTTTATTGTGGATGTGGCTTCATGATCCATCAGAGGTAAGGCCTGCCATCCAAAGATACTATTAACTTAATAGTCCTGTTTTAGCTATTGTTCCCTTTGAGGTCAAACACCATTGCTGTCAGGATTGATGGATGGCAAACCCCCTACACTGGAGAATTTCTCTTGATAAAAGATGGAGGTTTCAAGCATTATCTTTTTTAATTTTTTAGTAAAAGAGGAAGGTCAGATAGAATAGATGTATTTGAAGAGGAAATTATACCTGGTTTTCCAAGCAGGGTGTCTGGCTATTGTCCAGTAGCACTAAGTGAGTTTTAACCAAGATGCTGTTTTTCACTCAATGAACAGCAGGGAATCTAATGATGCTTCTCTTTTATGTAGTATTCCAAACTGATTTTATAGCTAGTTTCCAATAGCAGTCAGTGACTTTTTACCAAGATGCTGCTTTTCACTCTAAGAAAAGCAGGGAAGCTAATGTGGGCACTCTTTCACTTAGTTTTACAAACTGATCTGGCCATTTCAAATAGCAGTAAGTACTTCACCAAAACCTAGTTTTTCACTCAAGTAACAGCAGGGAACCTAGTGGTATTTCTATTTCACTTTGGTTCCCATGCTGATTTTCCATCTTATTTCCAGTAGGACTGAGAGAGTTTTTCACCTTGATGCTATTTCTTCACTGAAGGAACAGAAAGGTGGCTAATGTGGGTTCTGTTCCCCCTAGGTTTCCAAGCTGAGTGTCCAGTAGCACTAAGTGAGTTTTTTACCAAGATGCTGTTTTTCACTCAAAGAACAGCAGGGAAGCTAATGGTGGTTCTCCTTCTCCCAGTTTTCCAAACTGAATTTTTGGGTAGTTTCCAGTAGGAGTAAGTCACTTTTTACCAAGATGCTGCTTTTCCTCAAGGAACAGCAGTGAACCTAATGTTGGTACTCTTTCACTTAATTTTCCAAACTGGTCTTCTGGCTATTTTCAAATAGCACTAAATGAGTATTTCACCAAAACCCAGTTTTTCACTCAAATAAGAGCAGAGAACCTAATGGTGCAGTTTTTCACTCAAAGAACAGCAGGGAATCTAATGGTGGTTCTCCTTCACCTAGTTTTCCAAACTGATTTCCTGCATAGTTTACAGTATCACTAAGGGACTTTTTGGCAAGATGAAGCTTTTCACTCAATGATCAGCAGGGAAGCTATGGTTGGTACTTTTTCACTTAGTTTTCCAAACTGACCTTCTGGGCATTTTCATATAGCACTAAGTGAGCATTTCATCAAAGCCCATTTTTTTTTTCACTCAAATAAGAGCAGGGAAGCTTACAGTGTTTCTTTTCCACCTTAAATACATGACTGATTTTCCAGCTAGTTTCCCATTGCACTGAATGAGTTTTTCACATCGATGCTGTTTCTTCACTCAAGAAACAACAGGGAAGCTAATGGTGGTTCTGTTCCCCCTAGGTTTCCTAGCTCAGTGTGTTCCTAGTGTCCAGTATAACCAATTGATTTTTTACCAAGGTGCTGATTTTCACTCAAAGAACAGTAGTGAAGCTAATGGCGGTTCTCTTTCATGTAGTTTTCTAAACTGATTTTCTGGCTAGTTTCCAGTAGCCTAAGTGACTTTTTGCCAAGATGATGCTTTTCACTCAAAATCAGCAGGGAATCTAAGGTTGGTACTCTTTCACTTAGTTCTCAAAATGGATCTTCTTGGCATTTTCATATAGTAAAGTAAGCATTTCACAAAACTCAGGTTTTCACTCAATTAAGATCAGGGACCCTAATGGTGTTTCTATTCCACCTTGATTCCCAGACTGATTTTCCATATGTTCCCAATAGCACTGATTGCGTTTTGATCTCAATGATGTTTTTCCTTCAAAGAATGTCAGGGAAGTTAATGGTGGTTCTCTCTCACCTAGTTTTCCAAACTGATTTTCTGTCTATTTTACAGTAGCACTAAGTGACATTTTACCAAGATGCTGCTTTTCACTCAAAGAACAGTAGGGCAGCTAAGGTTGGTCCTTTTTTACTGGCCATTTTCAAATAGCACTAAGTGAGTATTTCACCAAAAGTGAGTTTTTCACAAAAATAAGAGAAGGGAATCTAATGGTGTTTCTATTTCACTTTGGTTGCAAGACAGATTTTCCAGCATGGTTCCAATAGCACTGTGTGAGTTTTTCATCTCGATGCTGTTTCTTCACTCAAGGAACAGCAGGGTAGCTAATGGTGGTTCTATTTACCCTAGGATTCCCAGCTAAGTGTCTGCCTAGTTTCCAGTAGCAATAAGTGAGTTTTTCCCCAAGATGCTGTTTTTCACTCAAAGAACAGCAGGGAAATTAATGGTTGTTCTCTTTCACCTAATTTTCCAAACTGATTTTCTGGGTAGTTTCCAGAAGCAGTAAGTGACTTTTTACCAAGATGATGCTTTCCATTAAAGAACCACAGGGAAGCTAATGTCGGTACTCTGTCACTTAGTTTTCCTAACTTGTCTTCTGGCCATTTTCAAATAGTACTATGTTAGTATTTCACGAAAACCTGTTTTTTCACTCACATAAGAGCAGGGAACCTAATGGCATTGCTATTCCACTTTGATTCTCAGAGTAATTTTCCAGCTTGTTTCCAATATCACTGAGTGAGATTTTCACCTCAATGGTGTTTCTTCATTCAAGGAAGTGAGTGAAGTAATAACTCTAATTATCTTTAATTGAGAAATCAAAATAAGCCCAGATTTGGGCAAAGGATTCATGTTCATTTTGAATAGCTCAAACTACTCAAAGAGATTATGAATGGTATTACTTCCATTAAATCAGTGAGCCAATAGAAATTTGTAGAACATGATTTAAATTGCCAGTTTATAAACAGAAGGCACCCAGTCAAGATTTAAGACCTCTCCTTTACCATGATTCTAACTAATTTCACTGATTATTCTTGCCTCTGAAATTTAATCAACACATAATCTTAGCCAAATTTAGCATAACAACTAAAGCAAAGATTTAATTATTCCAAATGAGATGATTGTAAAGGGACATGGTCAAAAGTAAATGTCTTTTTATTTGTAGGACCTAGGAAAACAGACATGCAGGCTGACTTGGTAAGTTCTCTTTCATTGGAAGATTTGGCCTTTTGGGATACTAGGGTCACTTATACAAACCAGAGAAATCTTGCCAAATTTCAGGAGAAACTATTGACCACTGTCTGGATGTCTTCAGAAAGAGGACAATATATATTTATACTCAGGATTGAAAACACTCTAATCAAGGATTTTATACTCAATAGATAATCAGTCCAACAATACCTCTGTCTCCGTTAAGCCTCCTCCACACACAATATAAATCCAAACTCATGGAAATAGTACTGAGAACAGAGCTCAACCTGTGAAGGAGGATTGGTGGAATTACAAAAAATAGATGAGGAAAAGAATCTTTAGAGAGTTTCACTTTTTTTTAGCCCAAAGATGGTGCACTTATTTGCCTCTTTGCAATTTCAGTTTTGAAAAACTTGGCTTTCTATATTGAGAGTGGTACCATCTCCATATGTAGCTTCAGAAGATTTCATAAGAGACTCATAAGGAAAAAGAACTTTGACAACACTATTAACACTGATAAATAATACTTTAAGGGAAGATTAAGTTTTTATTCATTAAGGAATTTTAAGTATCTCATAAGAATAAACCTTTCATGTACCTTCAAGCTATTCTTACATCATCATTTTGTGCTTGTCTGAAGGTGTATACCTGAGAGATTAATAGCAATTTTTTGGAGGCATTAAGTGTTAATCATGGCTCTTCCATTTATACAATATATGATCTTAGTCACCATTATCTTATCTCTAAAAACAGTTTATTAATTAACCATTTAAAGACTATAAAATAAATTTCAATGCAGTTGTGAGAACAAATGATAGCCTGCCCTTTATTAGAGGAACTAATAAAGCATTTATCACATATATATCCAAGTTATGGCAGTTCTTATGTTCAAATCATACCAGTATTATGGACCCACACACAAAAATATTTTTGATTTATACTCTGTTTATGTATCATAAATGCAATGCCATCTCTAAAATGTCCATGAATATTTCAACAACAAAATAATGGATACATTTACAACACCTTTAAACACTTTTACTCAATCCAACTGATCATAATAGTCCTGACAGCCATGGTTCATGTAAATTATTGACTGAATAAAAAGCTAAATGAAATCCAGCAGGTTAAAAAAACACTTTGGCTGTGATTATAGAATATCTAATATTTATTTATTTCAAGTTATTGAATTTTCAGTAATAAGAAAACAGAAGCTCATGGAGGTTAATATGGTTAATTTTATGATATAATGAAATAGAAAAGCAATAAGAGCTCTGCTTTGAAACCCAGATAACTTGGAGTTATATGGCAAAGCAACAAGTTGTTCATTCACTCAATTTGAGTGATGTGACTGCCAAATTGAGGAAAAATTATCAAGGCAGGCATGCAATTAAATTGTTTAATAGTATGATTACAAAAGTCAATAGTTCCATAAATATATAGCCTCAGAGTATTAATTGGGCATTTTTTTCTTTAATTTTGGACAATGCTATTATCTGTGTATCTTCTATTGTTCTATATATTCCTAACATGTCTCAACAAATACATCTAGAGATACCATATGTTTAAACTGAATCTGTGCAATTTGTAATTATTTGCCTTGTATTTTCATGAGAAATGTTTGTGATATTGTAAATTGTTCTCACACAAGATTCAACTCAAGATGATGACATTGAAATATTTGAATGCATTTATTTATTTCTTTTTCTTTTCAATCACTCACTTTCATTTACTTGAACAATCAATGGAAGAACATGCTTCAGGGAGATCTTTCTGGAAAATAGAGAATATTGCCTGGAAGAGAGAGCACCATCATAAGGAAACTCATGTTACAAAATTGAATCAAATTAATGAATTCACACATACACACACACATGCATAACCCGAAAGCATCCCCTGATAACAACATGCAGATCCCTTTAGTTCTCAGTTGTTCACTGTGTATGATGTCTGCCCATTAATCATCAAAGCAGATTGAACTATAGCAATGTAACATAGTCTGTGATTATATATTTCTTGAATATATAATATATAAAGAAATTCTAGACTAAGGGTCTCCTCACTATATTTCTCTTCATCAAGTTTATGGCTTTTCTTGGCAATATCCTCATTATCATTGCTGCAATTTGTAACAATATCTTGCATAAACACACATATCTTCTTTTGGCCTTGGCTATTGTGGATATCATCTGCACAAAAATCATCACACCAAAGATGCTGGTGATCATTGTAATGTCAAATTAGACCATGTCACATGGATGATGTGTAATTCTGCTCTCCTTCCCATAGTCCCTTGGTGTCAAGATGGTTCTCCTTACAACCACAGCCTAGGACTGCAACATGGTTACCTGCTTCCCTCTTTGCTACAGCACTATTGTGAATGACGTGTGTTGTCTTGCTCAGCATCTTCATGGCTATTGTAGTAACCAATTCCTTTATTAATACAGACCTCACCTGGAGGTTAACTTTCAGTGTACCAAATGCCATTGACCAATTCTTCTGTGAGATACCTTCACTGCTGGCTTTGTCTTGCAGACCTATGAGAATCAACAAGGTGATGGTGTAGGTAGCTAACATTACCCTAGCTGTAGGTGGTTTCACATTCACCTGCATCTTCTGTGGTCTTAACATTGCTGCTATTCTCTGCATCTGCTCAGCAGAAGACAAAAAGAAGGCCTTTCAATATGTTCATTCCACCTCATAGTGGTTTCTCTCTACTATTCCCTTGAGATCTATGCCTAATTCTGTGCTGTCTCCAGCTGCACATTTGAAAGGGATAGAGTAGTAACTGTACTCTAGGCTTTTGTGACCCCAACATTAAACCCAATTGTTTATAGTTTCTGGAGCAAGGATTTACAGGCAGGGATTAGGAAAGTATTTGCACTTCTGAAACATTAGTGGTTTGAAGATGAAACTTAACTTTCTAGTCTAGAATCATGTCCTTGAACCACTCATATTTTACTTAACTTTCATAGTTGCCTCAATTTTCCCATTTTCACTTAATAACAATGTTAAGTCTTAAATGCTCTTAAATCACTTAAGAGCAAGTAGATTTCACTCCACTGTAGGTCACTTCCTTAGCTGTTCTTTTTTAAAGTATGCTTAGTATCTTATCATTCCAAATACACTGATTTTTGCTCATCATTCCATAAGTTTCAGAAATGTTCTTTTACTGAAACTTTCAAAAAGTCATATGGAAAACTTATATGGCAATTCTATGTTTAACATTCTGAGGCACCATAAAATTGTTTCCCATAGTCTGCACAATTCTACTTTCCCATTGACAATGCATGTTTCCTATTTCTCCATATCATTGACAACCCTTTTTTATTTTCTGTCTTCAACTAATAGTCCTCCTCATGCATGTTCAAGAAATTATTATTTTCCCATTTAATATACCACCACAAAGAAGACTGGCTCTTCAGAGTCCCTATACCTTCTGAATAAATTTGTTGATTGGCTTTTCCATTTCTTCAAAGAAGTCTGCTGGAATTTTGAATGTCATTGCATTGAATATATAAGTCATTTTAGGTAGAATTGGCATCTTCATTATATTTTCTCTTCTAATCCATGAACTCAGAATGTCCTTTCATTTACTTAGTTCTTTTTAACAATGTATTGCAATTTTCTCTATAAAAGTATTTTGCATCCTTGGTTAGAGATATTTGATTATTTTTAGTTTCTATTTAAGTGAATTATTTTTTGATCTCTTATTTCAATTGTTCTTATTGCTAGTGCACAGAAATACTAGTAATTTGGTACTGTTGAATATGTACATATATTGTTTGCTAAATTCATTTATTAGCTTTAGGGCTTTCGTTGTGAATTATTCAAAATTTTCTGCATATAGGATAATCTCATGACAAATAAAGAAAGTTTTTCTTCCTCTTTTACAATTTTTATACATATTATTTATTATCATTTCCTAATTTCTCTGACTAGAACTTCTAGTACAATGTTGAATAACAGTGGTGACAGTGGAACCCTTGATGTGTATTGATTCTAGAGGGTAATCTTTCAATCCCTCATCTTTTAGGATGACTTTAGCCATAAGTTTTACAGATATGCCCTTTATCATGTTTAAGAAGATTTATTCTACTTCTAGTTTCCTGTTTTTTATCAAGATGGGGAGATAGATTTTGTCAAATACTGTACCTGTATCAATTGAGATGATCATGTCTTTTTTCCCCTTCATTCTGTTAATGTGTGGCATTACCTTAATTGATCCCCTGATGTTGAACCACACTTGCATAGCTGGTTTAAATCCCACACAGTTATGGTATGCAAATTACTTAACATGCTGTTTGAGTCAGTTTGCAAGTATTTTGTTGAGGTTTATAGCAAATATATGCACAAGAGATTTTGATCTGTAATTTTTTTTGTATCTGTAGCTGGCTTTTGTATGAGGGTGATATTAGCATTGCAGAAGGTATTCTGCTCTTCAACTTTCTGGTAGAATTTGAACAAGATTGGTAATTCCTGGAATGCTTGGTACAATTCACTGGTGAAGCCTTCTGGTCCTGAACTTTTCTTCCTTGGGAGGTTTTTTATTACTGAGTCATCTCTTTGTTATTTATTAGTTTGTTGCAATATTCTGTTTCTTCAAGAGTTAGTGCTGGTGGTTTGTGCCATTCTAGGAATTCATCCATTTAATCTTCATCATATAATTTTTGGGCATGTGTTTATTTTAATGTTCTCTTATAGTCCTCTTACTTCAATGATGCAGGTAGTAATGACCTCCTTTGCACTTCTGATTTTATTTATTTGTGTTTTCTCTCTTTTTTCCTTCACTAGTCTAGTTAAAGTTTCCTCAGTTTTACTGATTTTTTTAAATGAACAACTTTTGATTTGGTTGATTCTTTATTGTCCTCTCTAAAATTTTCTATTTAATTTATATATGTTTTAATATTTATTTCCTTCCTTCTCCTTGCTGCAGGTTTAGTTTACTTTTTTTCCAGTTTTGAGGTTAGGTCTCTGATTTGAACTGTTTCTGCTTTTTAAATATGAGCATTTAGAGCTATATAGTTCCCTTGCAGTGTTGGCTTTGCTGTAGTCCATTAGTTTTATTATATTGTATTTGCATTTTCATTCAACTCAATTTATTTCCTAACTTCTCCTTTTACCCATTGATTTTTTGGAGCACATTGTTTAATCTCTACATACTTTTGAATTTTGCATTTCTTCCTCTGTTAAGGATTTGTTCTTCATTCTTTCATTGCTAAAGAAAATGTATATTTTCAATATCTTTTAATTTATTGAGGCATGTTTTGTGACCCTCATGTATGGACTATTTTCCAGAATTAACCATGTGCTTTTGAGAGGAATGTATATTCTGTGGTTGTTCATTGAAATGATATATATATGCCTTTTAGATCTGTTGATTTAGCACATTGTTCAAGTCTTGTAATTCCTTATTGAGCTTCTCTCCAGATGTTCTTTCTATTATTGAAAGTGGTATATTAATGCCTCCACTATGAATGTTAAAAATTCAGTTTCTCCTTTCAAAACTATTGGCAATTGCCTCATTTATTTTGTGACTTAACTGTTAGTTGTATATATAATTATAATTGTTATATTTTCAGATTTAATTAACCCCTTTATTAGAATATATCACCCCTCTTTTCTCTTATGGCTGCTTTTGACTTGAAGTCTATTTAATTTGATATTAATACAACTATTCTGGTCTTTTTTAGATAATATCTTCATGGAATAGTTTTCTCCATCCTTTTACTTCCAAACTACTTCTGTCTTTGAATTTAAGGTGACTTTCTTGATCACAGCATATGTATGGATAATTCTTTTTTATTCATTATGCCAAACTCTACCTTTTGACTGGAGAGTTTAACCTACTAAGATTTAAAGTCTCATCTGATAAAGCAGGACTTCCTTCTGCCTTATAGCTATTTAGACTTTATATATCATGTAAGTCCTTGATCCTTCATTTTTTTCATTAATGCCTACATTCATATTTGTGTTTTTCTTGGTATTATACCATTTTGAGTAGCTTCTCATTTTCATCTGAATATATTTGTCCTCTATTTTCCTTTCATTTAACATAGAGTTCAAATTTAACATACTAATTACATATCAATTATATTTTATTTTATGGCAACTTGACAGCAATAGCATGCATATACTGTTCCTACTACTGCTATAGATCTCTGTTCCCCACCAATTTTTATACATGTTATAAATTATATCTTGTATACTGAATGTCCAAAATCATAGAATTATCACTATTTTTATTCATTAGCATTTTAACACCTTTAGCATGTCAGAAGTGGAGTTATATACTGAAACAAGTGATACCTTAATACCAACATTTATAATTTCCCAAATATTACTCTTGCCAGATGTCTTTCTTTCTTTATGTTCTTTTGAAAAACTGTATAGTTTTTATTTTCAGGCTAAAGAATTAACTCCCTTTAGCATTGCTTGTAGTGAAGGTTTAATGATATGAACTCCCTCAGTTCTTTCTTATCTGAGAATATCTTAATTCTTTTCTCATTTTATAAAGCTAGTCTCACAAATGATCAAATTCTCGTTTTACAATTGTTTTCTTTCAGTACATTAAGCATTTTAACTCACTCACTTCTTCCCTACATGTATTTTGGTGTGAAGTCAGCACTTGATCTAATTAGAACTCTATTGTACATAATATTTTGCTTTTACCTTTCAGCTTACAGAACTCTCTCTTTTTCCTTTGCATTCAACATTTTGATAAATATGTGATGTGACATAGTTTTCTTCAAATTTATCCTGCTTTACTTTCTCTGAGCTTCCTGGATGTACATATTGTGTCTTTTGCTGCATTTAGGAAGTTTGATATCATTATTTCTTTTGGTATACCTTTTCCCCCTTTCTCTCTTTCTCATCCTTATGGGATTCCAATAATCCATATACTGGAATGCTTGATCATGTCACAGTGGTCTGGTCATGTTGTTTTTGCTTTCTACAATTATTTTTCTTCCTGGTCCTCAAAATAACTTATTTCAATTGTCTTGTATTTGAGTTTTATGATTCTTCCTTCTGCCAACTTCAATTTGCAGTTAACAACCTTCTGAGAATTTTTCATTTCATTTATTGTGGTTATCAATTCCAGTGGTGCTGTTTGATAGCACAAATTTTAAAATTTCAATTTTTTATTAAGATCCTCACATTGTTAATTCATTTTTTTCTAGTTATCACTTAGTTCTTTCTCTGTATTTCCCTCATCTCTTTCAACATACTTACAAACATTAAAAACAATCTTTCTCTGGCAGGTTATGCCCACAGTCTTGTCTTCTTTTTTTTTTCTGGGTTTTATGCACTTCTTTTGGAAAGACCATCAATTCCTGTTTCTTCCTTTGCTATTATCTTGTCATCTCTATGGCACACTATACACTTTAAATTTTTAATTTTTCACCAGAATATACTTCATGAGATGTTTTTTCCTTGAGTTGCTAACTAGCTGGTACTATAACAGAGATTTCTTGAGTGTCAGGAGTTAACAAAACTAAACAAATCTGAACAAAAAATATTTTTCACCATCTTTGCAATTTGGCTTTGCTTGTCATGGTGCTCTATCAGACTTCATCTTTCTGATCAGAAATATCGCCCCAAAATGCAGTATCATCTCTTCTTTGATGGACTTGTATCTTTTTCTGGGATTGTGTTTGCTAATGGCCTAAGGAGATCCCTTTTTCCAGTAATATGAATGTATCCTCTACTTTACATGACACAGAACTTCTCCCTTTCCTGTATGTTCCACCTCCACTTATGGAACAGATACACATGGATTAGTGCTGTCTGCCAGTTTTTTTCTTTAACTCCTTTCATTGCCTCAATCTGGTTTTGCTTGGAGGGCAAGTTAAGGATTGTGTGCATGTTTGGTAAAAGTTTCCCAAGTCAAATTATCCCAGCCATAATAAAGCCAAGTACCCACAAAGAGAGCACCAGTATGTTCCAAAATACCCTGGAGAGGAAATGAGGAAGGAAGGGTGGGCACCAGGGTCTCTTTCCATGGACCCCCAAAGTTGTACTTTCTTGTCCTGCCTAACAAATGCAGCTCTTCAGTTGTCTTCTCATCTCTGAAGAAGAATACTGTCTTTAAGTATCATATATCACATTTGTCTGTGGCAGGTTGAAACAAAGGCCCCTTTCACAGCCAGTCTCCCAGTATCCAAAGTAATTAATCAAAAGCTCTATTCAGCAATAAGACCATGCCCAACACAGGCCTTAGGACAGTTATGTCCTTTCTTATACCAAAAAGCTATACCAGGACCTTGGCCCCAATACTGCTTGCTGTGAGAGTTGGGGCTGTGTGACACTAACCACCAAATGAAGAGAGAGATTTACTGATATTTACTGTAACATATTAGCCTTTTCATCCTGTTCTTCACTGGATGCTGTATAGTACTTCACAAGATTCTGTAATTTGAAAATGATTGATTTAGAGAATCCCTGACTGTTTAATTCTTATTCTGAAAGAGCGTCTGATTCCTGAGGCTTCCTACCCCACCATCTTCTCACATTACATATGAGTTTGAGGTTAACTTTTGCATTTCTGAAGAAATTACTATTGGAAACTTGACATATTAAATCTGTAGAATGCTTTGGGTAGTATTGACTTCTTTGTAACATTAAGTCTTTCAAACCATAAAGCATATAGTTACACAAGGATTATATCCTTTCAATGGAAATAAGACAAGGTCAGGTTTTCATGCCAGATGGTAATAACTTATCAACTTTGGGACCTATATCACCTTCTAGCACATTAATTGTGATAAATATATTTCTTTCTTAATTTCTTACATCATCCCTGAAATACTAGACCTATGAATTATTGGGCATGAAAATATTGGCTTGTTCTTAATGGTTCATTTACAAAATATACCACTAAAGACTGGTGACAAGTTTAATATTGTTTTGCTGCTCTTCCCAATTACAGAGGGAAAAACCCTGAGGATATTATGATTTGTAAGTATTCATCTTCCCAATAATTTAAATTTTAGATGAAGTCTAAAGAATCATAAATGTGCAATAATTTTTACTTAAAACCCTATGATTTTTTAAATTAGTTGAGCCCATTAGTTGAATTTAACATGGATTGGTGTATGGTCCATGTAGATTTGTTGGCCAAAGAATACTGAAAACATTAGTATTTCCTCTATGAGTCTCATTTACAGCATGTGGGAAAATGTATTCAGATTCACTTACTGATGGCCAAACTGTAGACATTGGCATGCAATGGCTGCCATATGTTAACTATGACTTAAAATGTATTGCAAAGCTAGAGAATAGACAATATTCTTTCTAAGGTCCTGCCACTTTTCAAATTAAGGCATTTACTCTCAATGTTGCATGTTTAAAAGATCAATGAACTTGGAATAGGAGATAAGATAAAAATACTTTAGATGGTTTTCCTTATGTGAGCTATTGCAATACAGATAAAAGGCAAATCAATAGATGTAAAGAGATACATTAGCATGTGAATCAGATCTAGGAGACAGAATTAGAGGAGAAATTGGCATGGATAAAAAGGAATAGGGAAATAGTCATTCACAAAAAGTAAATGTACCTTTACTTTAGGCTAATCCCTGTTCATATCATGCTCTTCAGAGACTCATGGCTTCTTTGTTTCAGTGGTTGTAAATTATGGATTTCAACATAGGTATTGTGTTGGTGTAAAAGGCAAACCTTGTCACTTCCTGCTGAGCTGTGTGGTAGGAATAAACTGGGGAGCATGTGCATGAAGATGGCTGTCCCACAAAGAAATATGATCAAAGTCACATGGGAGTAATAGGGGCAAAATCCTTCCTGTGACCCTTAGCCAAATTTATTCTGTAGATGAGGTACAAGATGAAGGTGTCTGAGCTGTAAATAACCATGTTGGAGATAAGGAGGATGAGGATAAAGCACAAGTCCATGAGTGTAATATAGAAGGAGATATCAAAACAGGAGAAATTCAGCAAGCCAGGAGCATCACAGAAGAATTTCAGGATGTTCCTGACTAAGAAAAGGAGAAGTTTATGCTAATGAAAGTGAACATAAAACCAATAATTATGACCAAGAATCAACATCTAGACACCAGGAGCTGGTAGACAGCTTGATTTATTAGCAAAGTGTAATAGAGAGGCTTCCAAATGGCAGCCTATTGGTCATTGGCCATAAACCAGGAGGAAAAATTCAGATGCAGCAAGGGTGAATTGGGATAACATCTGGACCCCATAGCCTAAGAAGGATCTTGCATTATCTCCCAAGTATTGGTTCATGAGGGAAAGCTGGCCAATGAATTACATGGGGGTATATATGGGATGTATTGTTTAAATTTAGATGATAAGAAGTGTGTTTCCAGCCAGGGCCATCAAGAAAATGATGAAGATCATCATATAGAGGAGGACTGCATGTCTGGCTTTGCCAATAGCCCCACAAAGGAGAAATTGGTGCTTGGAGTTTGATTCTCTGATGTTTGATTTCCTGAGTATAGGTCTAGTTTCCAATTTTTACCTGAGAAAGAAAAAAATCCCTTTTATTAGGTCTGTTATATGAACAAGACATTCTTAACCTGTTTACCCAGTGGAAGTTTTAGGGCCAGAAGCACAAACCCCAGATTAGATCACTCACAGAAAGGCTGAGGAGGCCCTTCTTCTTTGGCCTGAACCTATTCTCATACAAACCATTATATGGATAAGCTCTGAGAGCATGTGCATAGAGATAAATCTGCAAAAACTTGGAAAAGCATTTTCTTCCTTCTCTTTCTTCTTTTCTACTATGTCTTTTGTTAGCTCCTAGAATTCAAGGAAAACCCAATCATAGCATTAACAGGATTCAGACACAAGGGACATACATCACAGAGTCTAGATTTCAACAATAATAGATTAAAATATCAAAATGTCCAAATTTCAGCCAAAGGTTGCTAACCATAAAAAAAATAGGAGGTGGTGGCCCAGACAAAAGAGATTAAGGCATTAGGAACTATCAATGAAAAATATGAGCAGAATCTCTGGGAATTGACTGGCAACATGAAGCACAGGAATATATGCCATAGATGTTCCATAAGGAGAAGAAAAGGGAAAAGGGGCAGAAAAAATAATGGAGGAAAAATCACTGAGATTTCCCAAATTTTATGAATGATATAAAATTACAGGTACAAGAAGCCCAATGTACACTAAATAAAACAGATCTGAATACACCTACTCCCAGATACTTGCTAACCATATTGTCAAAAGACAAAGAAGGAATTCTGAAAATGGCAAGAGCAAAGTGATTCGTCACATACAATGGAATCTTGAAAAGACTTAGACCAGATCTCTAAGCATGAACCACACAGGTGAGAAAGCATTGATAAGATATATTTAAGTTACAGAAAGAGAAAAACTGCCAACCAAGAATTCTATATCCAGTATAACTGTCCTTCAAAATTTAGGGATAGTTTAAAATGTTTTCAGAGAAACAGACACTGAGAGAAACTGTGAGCAATAGACCTGCTGTATAAGAAATTCTAAAGGGAGCACTATAGGCAGATAGAAAACACAGGAGGGAGGTTTAGAGAGGAGTGTAGAAATTAAGATCATCAGGGGTATAAAGAGAGAAAAACATAAGAGATAATATATAAAGTCCAAAAAGACAGGATGATAGAGGAAAATTCAGCCTTTACAGTAACAACATTAAATTTTAATAGATTAAACTCCCCGCTCAAAACCCTTGGATTGG